>QMIH01001685.1:42641-74383 GCA_003987875.1 Clarias batrachus | reverse complement strand
TCACGCAGAGAGATAAAGTAAGTGTAATGATTAAGAAAACACATGCAGTACATAGTAATATATGCATTATTATTAAACTAATTTACTCTGTGTCATGATGATAATGATGATTTTGTTGTTGATCTGCAGGAAAAAGAGAGACTCCAGCACTGACCGCTCACACAGAGAGATAAAGTAAGTGTAATGATTAAGAAAACACATACAGTACATAGTAGTATGCATTATTATTATTATTATTATTATTATTATTATTATTATTATTATTTGTAGTGGTAGTAGTAGTAGGTTTAGCTTATTATTATAAGACCAGACTCACATTTTGTGTATGTGAGTGTGTATGTGTGTGTGTGTGTGTGTGTGTGTGTGTGTGTGTGCCTGCTTGTGTGCATTCTCATGCTGTCTTTCTAACCGCATAGAGAATAACCTGTTTGATTTCTTACAGAAGAGCTCCACCAACAAACCTAAAGAATGTGAAAAAACAGAATAACAACGTGTGGGTTTTCCTCTACATCAAAAATAAGAATGAAGTCTCTACTATAAATATTTCTAATGAAAACATATTAGAATGTATAAAAGAAAATTATATATGTAATACAAAGGAAAAACAAGAAGAAACATTAAATACCACAAAAGTTTTATTTTTAGAAATGATTGAAAACAACACACTTATTAAAAATAAATTTAAAGAGTTAATGGGTAATAAAGACAGGCAGCAGGCTATTGCTGTTGTAAAAAGGACAAATAATGAGATTGAAGTAATAGGCCCATTTAAGTCAGAGAGAAAAAAAGGAATCCATAGTGAGGATGTTATTATTGATAAAATAAACACATTTGTAAAGGAAAATAACGATGTATCTGAAATTTGGATATACACAGTTAATAGTCCGTGTTTAGGGAGAATAAACCACACTCCCTGCATGTATGATTTAATCCAGTTTTCACAAAAGCATGAACATATTAAAATTTATATTGTATTCTCCAAATATTACTTCTTTATCAAAAACGTGCATAAGTTTATTCAAGGCCTGCAAGATTCAGCCCAGAAGTGTAAAGATGTGAATCAGACAGGATCAGAAACATTAGCAGAGCTTCAGTCCACACAGAGTGAGGAAATGGAGACGTGCGGGGAAGATTCAGAGAAGATCAAACCTGCGAAGAGTCAGTGCTCAGGGTTAAAGCTAGATGAAGATTTCACTCGCGATGTTGTTCTAAATAGCTTACAAGACATCGATGACCTTTTTGCAAATCTGGTGTTTGTCATTGTGGATGAGGAATTATTGGAACACTTGAACTTCGCCAATGAAGAGTAACTGAAATGCAATTTGAATAAATCAGGCTGATTGGTCACTCTGCAGTCTGTGTCTTTAATATTCACCACACGGATCTCTGGTTCTTAACACACAACTCACACAACATAAACACACACAACACAAACAGTACACACATACACACACACACAACACAAACAGTACACACATACACACACACACAACGCAAACGGTACATACACACACACGCAAACATCTGATGCACACACACACACACACACACACACACAAATGAGTCTGAAAAGTGTGTTACAGTTTTTCTCGATTGCTAAAACACTATAACCAACTTTTTGAACTAAAAAACCCGTCAAGCTACCGCTCAGCCATGATGACATAAGCGCTGCTGTTCCACGTCCCTAACCACCCATTACACCTCACCGCCTCACACCTCACCGCCTCACACCTCACCGCTATCACCAATCATGCCCATATCTACTTAAACCGCACTCTGTCACCGTCACGTCGCCAGATTATTGAGTGCTCTCCTTGGCCCAATTTCCCAGCGATTTTCCACGCCTAGTATTTCGTTACCGACCACGCTTTGTTTTTCTCGACCTCACTCTTGCCTCACGCTCACGGACTTTTTCGACCATTGATTGTGTTTAACAACTACGAACTCGGATCACGGACTCTCTCTTGCATCTTCGGCTTCGAACCGCCTCCCAACCGGCCACGAGTGAACCTTCAGCCACCAACCTGTGCAGTTTCTCCTCGCTCTATCTATCTAACATAAATTCATAGGTTTATTGTTATCAAATATGATATAACTATTATAATTAACCCTAGGCACGTGACAGGTGTCGAGACCATAATTCCCGTATAATGTTTATTTTGTGGCACATTTATTTTCCAGGGATTTGTCCTGTAATACAAAAATGCTTGCACTAAATAAATATTTATGATGAAAACTTTTACGAAATTATTTTTATTACTAAATAAGCAATATCAAAAATACATCTTGTATATATAAAAAAAATAATTTATATTTTTTCCCTAGACAACATGTAATTTTTTATAATGCTTATTTTATAATCAAATCCATTTGGTCTAATTTGTAATTTCTATATCATAAACCTATAAATTTATGTTCTAATATAATATTTGATAGACATTATGTGGGGGGGGGGGGGGAATCTGTGGCAGGGGAGCATTTTAGCGCATAACACCGGCTGTCCGCGCTTCCGCATTCCTGCACGAGCAACGCCGCATGCAAGGCTCTCTCGCCGGCTCCCCGTGCTTCCGCATTCCTGCGCGACTCACTCGGCCCACGGAGCCGTCACAACTCTCTCTCTCTCTCTCTCTCTCTCTACGCGCACTGAGCTTTCCAATCGATGCTGCAAACACTACCGTGCACATCACATTATTAAAAGCCCAGCGCACGCCGCACACGCCACGTCAAGGCTTAGTTCTAAGCAGCACATATGAAAGGAAATTCAAAATCTCACTGCCAGAATAATCTGGCCCAGAATGGATCCAACAGAGGCGGCTCACCTCAGAGGGGCATTAGAGAGTCAAGGAGCCCCCCTGGGCACCCACCAGCAGGAAATAAGGCAAATCGCAGAAAGACTCCAAACGATCACTAAAGCTCTATGGTCTCTGTCTACTCAGGTTCAGAACCAACCACCCCCTGCGCCCATTCCTCGACACTCCCCTACGGTGCGCTCTCCTAACCCGGAGCCCCGTCTCCCTGCCCCGCCCACCTATGATGGAGACCCAGCCACTTGCCTCTCCTTTCTATCCCAGTGTTCCCTCGTCCTAGAACTACAGGCCACGTCTTTTCCCACAGAGCGATCAAAGGTCGCCCAAGAGAGTGGGGAACAGCGCTATGGGATGCTCAAGAGCCATGTTACCTGCATCCTAACCACTGTGGACCGCTTTTCTAAGTCAGCACATTTCATACCACTACCAAAGCTCTCGTCTGCAAAGGAAACAGCCGAACTGTTAATCAAATTGAAAATGTTTTTTTCAATACATTTAACACGCAGAACCTAAAACTTCCAGCTCATTTATTATTTATTATTTTTTTTCATCTCTCTCCTTTTTTAAATATGCCTGGCGTCTAACCTTTCCTATACATGTATAGCTGGCTTGGAATCAGGGAGGGGTRGGGTGRGWGGTAYAGGGTTTTATTAGGGGGCTATAAAATGTGTATTGGAACGTTGCATGTTTACCCTGTTACATCCCTGTTTAAAATCAATAAAAATATTGTTGGAGAAAAATACATTTAACACGTTTCCTAAACTCTTAACACACCAACACACCTAAAACACACAATTGGCAAAACGGTTAATTTCATGCTCAAAATCACACATTGTAAACTAAACCCCAAAACTCCTCATTTTCTAAATACAATAATAAACTAACACAATACACTATGTCTAACAGAACACTGCAAACATGTTTTAAAATCAAATAATTATTCAAAACACTAACACATGCTCTCTTCCAAAAGGAGCATTTAGTCAATCATAACACAATGACAAATAAAACACCATCATCAGCTGAAATTACAGAAACTGCATTATTTAATGTGTCAGGTTTTTGTTTTGTTGGGTTTAGTAAATGCCATTCAATACAAAAAATTCAATATAAAAAAAATGAATGACCATCTTAGAATAGCTTTATAAAATGTACAGTTTATGTAAAAAAAAAATACAGACACAGAATTTGTACTTTCAAAGAGTCCTCTTTTAGAACATATGATCATGTCATTGGAAAAACCTCAGCACCTGAGTGTGGTTCCTAGATGGGAATCAGCTGTGATTTATATATTTGCATAGCTGCAATAAGCTGTTTCTCATTGGCAATGGAATAAAATACAGGGAATACATTTGTGTTTCAATTCACAATATGAATGTAACGGTTACTGCTTGCCGGACAATAGAGAGACAGGATAGCAGAGGTAATGGTGATCAAAGACTTTAATGTGAACACAACTGGGAACCAAAGGAACAGACATGAACTATAAACACAAGATAAACTAAACATGACAGACTAACCAGACTAGACCTGACAGACAGACAGACTGGGAGACATGGAGCCAAGGAGAACACTGAGCTAGGAGCAGGAGAACACAGAGCTTGGAAGAACACAGAGTCAGGAAGAACATAAAGCTATTGAGAACATACCAGACAAACAGTAACCCTACACGAACAGATGCAAGACAAGGACAAGACAAAACTGAGGAACATTTATAATSAAACTAATTAGCACMCTCAGTTCAGGTGAGCGTGACCACCTGACTGAGGTGCATTCTGGGAATTTGAGTCCAAAACGACAAATGAAAACAAACACACAAAATGGAGTCAGTGGGCGCTTTGGCGCCCTCTGGTGGTCCCCCGTGACAATGAACAGCTGTTCACTTTGACTTTAGCCTCAGTATATAAGTTATGTTTAGAACATGATGTTATCTGTTCTGACATACAGTGTGAAAGCATTTGTAAATTTGACTGTAAAATTACATTGTTTTGGTCTTGGTTGACCCTGTGTGTAAAAGAAGTTCAAGCATTTTAAATTGTTGTTAACTGAATGCATTTTGTATCAAAGCAATAAGAAAAGTGTTAATTGTATAACCTACAAAGATGGGTGTTGTGCTAACTGTGTTAAAAGTTTAGGAAACTTGTTAAATGTATTGAAAAAACTGTCATAGCGATTGTAAAAAAAAAACTGTAAAACCCCAGCGCACGCCGAACACACCACGTAGTTCTAAGCAGCACATATTAAAGGAGATTCAAAGAAGTCTCCTCACTGCGATTGGATCCATCACACCCTCTAGTGAGCCTGACAAATTTAAAAACCATAATATAATTTTTCAAAAAGCACACCCATCTCCCTGAACTATAAACACTATTCCCCTGCTTTACAGTTTTTGCCCATTGCTTTCACACTTATTGCAGAATTTGGTCCACCTTGTCAAAACTCTACACACAAGCCAATCAGACACTTGGAGGCCACAGACGTATGGTTGCCGATCATATACCTTCCACCGCCATGCTGAAAAGAATTCCTCAATTGCATTTAGAAAGGGGCTGTAAGGGGACAGATATAAACGTGTGCACTGGTTATGGTTGTTGAACCAATCTTGGACCAGAGCTGCCCGGTGAAAACTAAAATTATCTATTGAAATTATATATTCGGGACCTGGTGTGGTATGGTGATGCAGGTTTTCACAAGCAATTGGTACATTTTGAAAACTCTTAGTACTTACAGTATATCACAACAGATCATCAAAAGTGCACTTTTTTCAAACATTTCAGCATATTTTTCGATTGTGTTAGTACAATACACATAATCACAAAATATCCTTTTCACTACACAAAATAAGTGTTTCATCTGAATAAATGTTACGTTCACAGTAACTGCCTTTCATAATGTTTCACTATCAAATTTTTGAATTGCATCTCTTATTATTTACTTTAATACATTTGTCTGTCATTTAATTCAACTGATCTTAATGTTTAATCAATGAATCATTCATTATGTCCATGGACTTTCAACTTGACTGATTGTTTGCAAGTTACAAATTGCTGCAAGAGCTTTCAATCAAGAAATACTACAGGTTTTTTTATTGATTTGGTACTATTTTCATAAGTAAAGTGTGCATTTCAAAGCTCTTAGTACAAAAACTTTAACTCATCACATTTGTAACACCACTTGTCATTCTTTCAAATCTGATGTCATGATTTCACTGAATTTTCATTCCACTTAATCATTGTTTCAGAACACATGATCATTAGGATATACAGTACAGACCTACAGTACACGGGTCGATATGAAGTGGTGATTAGTAACTGCTGTTCGAATGTTTAAAAGTATTAAAATAGATTTTTGCAAGTTGTCTTTCTTGAAGTATATACAGTGAGTACGGAAAGTATTCAGATCCACTTAAATTTTTCACTCTTTGTTATATTGCAGCCATTCGCTAAAATCATGTAAGTTATTTTTTTTTCTTATTACAGTTTTTTCTAATGGCTTAAACCCTAACTGTGATTCTGAAAACTCTTAATACTTATAGCAAAACCACTCACTGAATTAGTAAAACTAAAAGCACAAACACTGCTTTGCACTCAGTTTGCAATTTTGTAACACACACTTTGCAAAACTGTAGGCACAATTCACTGCACAACACTCTTTATGCAGAACTTTAAACACAACTCACTGCTTACACTCAATTGCCAAATTTCCAGCACACTCCTAGCAAAATTATACACATGTACGGCTATCATTAACACTGTTTTGCCAACTGTCTGGCACACTTTCAGATTTGAAAACTGTTTTAGATAATTAGTTCACTTTGCAATCCGACTAAGCACTATAAATAAGCCACAGGTAAGCTGTCTATGTGGAGTACAATGGAAGGAGCAGTAAGAGTGAGAAGAATGAGAATCAGAGGAGGCCGAGGGAGAGGACGTGGAGGTGAAGAAGCGAGAGGGTTAGAGGACGTTAGAGGAAGAGGACAAGGAGGAGCAAGAAGAGGACGAGGAGGGGAAAGAGGAAGGGTAAGAAGAGTAAGAAATAGAATAACTGATGACATACAATAGTGGACCATGTCATCAACCATGGGATGACCCTGAGGGAAGCTGGCCAACGGGTTCAGCCTAATTTGCGCCGCTACACTGTGGCAAGCATCATTAGGACATTTTGAAATGAGAATCGGTAAGTACTTTGTAGCACTGCCATACTCTAATGAGAAACTCAACAGTACCATACATGCAAAAATACTGAAATTGTTACTTTACAGAACTGCTAGACGTCCAGATGTTGGGGGCAGAGGAAGAATGTCCACTGCAGAACAAGAGACCCATATAGTGAACGTGGTGATTGCCGATAATACAATAAGACTGCGTGAAATGCAACTGGTTTACAGACCACCCATCCTTCATGGCACTCAACCTCCCTCCATACTCTCCATTCTTAAATCCCATCGAGGAGTTCTTCTCTGCCTGGCGCTGATTGTCTTTTTTTTTCCTTTTTTTTTTTTTTTTTTGTGAAATTACTATTTTGTGTTCTGACTTTGTCTTGGTTTTGATGAGTGTGAATAAACACCAATACTTGAAGTTTGGATCCTTGTATGTTTACATGACACTATGACAAAAGCAGGACCTCAAATTGACATCTGTACACAGAGAAAGCAAAAGCCAGATGTGTTTTGTATTCATACCATCAGTGTGCAGTTGGCGCATTGTGAGCTTAGTAGATGATGGCTTGTGTGTACTGTTTGATACGAAAACACCATTTTTACGAAGGTGTGAAGAGTTAATCTAGCTGTGTTCGCTTTTGCAAGAGAACTACAATGTTTTGATAATTGGGTGAAAGCTTTTCTTATTTGTGTGTAGAGTTTTGCAAAAATAGCCAATAGTTACAAAAAATGTGCTTAGGCAATCAGAAAAAACTGTAATGTACATACAGCACCCCATATTGACATAAAAACACAGAATTTGACATTTTTGCAGATTAAAAAAAAAAAGAAAAACTGACATATCACATGGCCCTAAGGATTTAGACCCTTCAGTATTGTTCAGTATTTAGTAGAAGCACCCTTTTGATCTAATACAGCCATGAGTCTTTTTATGAAAGATGCAATACGTTTGGGTGGACAGTTATTTTCAGGTCTCTCCAGAGATGCTCAATTGGGTTTAAGTCAGGCCTCTGGCTGGGCCATTCAAGAACGGTCACGGAGTTGTTGTGAAGCCACTCCTTCTTTAGTTTTGCTGTGTGCTTAGGGTCATTGTTTTGTTGTAAGGTGAACCTTCGGCTCAGTCTGTGATGCTTAGCACTCTGGAGAAGGTTTTTGTCATGGATATCCCTGTACTTAGCCGCATTCATCTTTATAACAGAGTAAAAAATTTAGGGGGGGCTGAATACTTTCCGTACCCACTGTATATATAAATATTTTTTTGCTCACCTACTGTATGTACACACGCACACAGATTACAAGGAAATTACCTGGTCACACCTTCTTCATTTTTTTATCTTAAAAGTAATCTGTAACAGGGCGGCACAGTGGTGTAGTGGTTAGCACTGTCGCCTTGTGCCTCCAGGGTCTGGGTTCGAGTCCCGGCCAGGCTCGATTCCCGTCTCTGTGTGCATGGAGTTTGCATGTTCTCCCCATGCTTGATGGGTTTCCTCCAAATCTCCTGGGTTCCTCCCAAAGTCATGCAGATTAGACTGTGAGTGTGTGCATGGATTGGCACTCTATTTAGGGTGTACCCCGCCTTGTGCCCTAGGTCTCCTGGGATAGGCTCCAGGCCCCTGCGACCCTGAATACAGGATTAAGCAGTATAGACAATGAGTGAGTGAGTACGTAATCTGTAACTATGAACAATGTAATAATATGTTGCATTTTTTCTGATTACTGGAAATATAAACTGACTCTGTAAGCTACAAGTGATGAAATGAATAGGTTACAATAAATAAGACTTCATCACAGAACTGTAGTTATATTTTCCATTTTCAGTACAAAGATAATTAAGGTACAATATGTTCATCAGCAGTCAGGATTCTGGAATCATTTTTGTTAGATCGTGTAAAGCTGCTTTATGGCAATGCTATTTGTTAGAGACCTACAGTATACAAATAAAATGTAACTGAATTGAATTGAAATTGAAAAAAAAAAATCCTTCCGTGAGCATTCTAATTTAGGATAAGAGTGATTTCTAGTAAAAACTGTAATCTAGAAACTCTGATTTGTTGCTGTTGAGAAGAATTCCTCAATTGGGTTGAGGAAAGGGGAATATGGTGGAAGATACAGGGTCATGAAGCAAGGACGTGTTTGAAACCATTCCCGAACCAGCTGTGCATGGTGGAAGCTGACATTGTCCCACACAATAACATAGATGATGTCTTCTCCCTGCCAGGCCTGCTCGAGCTCATTTAAAGGAAGGCTAAACTCTTTGAATATACATAATGAATGATTCATTGATTTAACATTAAGATCAATTGAATTAAATGAAAGACAAATGTTTTAAACTGAATAATAAGAGATGCAATTCAAAAATTTGATAGTGATAACATTATGAAAGGCAGTTACTGTGAACGAAACATTTATTTAGATGAAACACTTATTTTGTGTAGTGAAAAGGATATTTTGTGATTACAGTATGTGTATTGTACTAACACAATTGAAAAAAGTGAACTTTTGATGATCTCTTGTGATATAAGTACTAAGAGTTTTCAAAATGTACCAATTGCTTGTGAAAACTGCGCCAAACCAATAAAAAAAACTGTAAAGAACACAATAAAGAAAACTCTTTGAATGAGAAGGTGTGTATATATAAAATATATAAATATATATATTTTATATATAACATAAGTCTAACATAATTATAACATAAGTGTAATATTTGCTGTGTAAATCTTTACAGTTCAGTTCCACTCATTCTGCACCAAGGACAATTTGAAAGGCTTACCTTGTATTATTTGCTCCTGAATGAAATGATCGGTAAAAGAACTAAGTTGAAAAAAGATATTACTGTATTGTTTGGGTGATTAAAGCAAATGTTCTCAATATATATCACATTGATCATGTGTTCTGAAACAATGATTAAGTGGAATGAAAATGAGTGCAAATACAATGAAATCATGACATCAGATTTGGAAGAATGACAAGTGGTGTTACAAATGTGATCAGTTAAAGTTTTGTACTAAGAGATTTGAAAATGCACACTTTACTTATGAAAATAGTRCCAAAACAATTTTAAAAAACTGTAATTGCAGCACACAAGGTGATATTTCCCCCATGCTGGCCAGGGACATTTACTGTACAACAGCCCTTTATCCAACTACTGTATGTTACTGTAAGGGACCACCCCTAGAGGGCACTGTCTGCACATTTTTGTTTTTTTGTAGTTTTTTGTTAGTCGACTCAGTTTCCCTGAAGGCACCTCGGTTAGGTGATGACGGAGCTCATCTGAACCGAGGTAGCTCATTAGTGTTATAAATAGCTGGTTGTTCTGGGAAACTGGGTCGAGCATTAATACTGTCAGTGGGCATTTATTTTGATTGTGTTTTATTTTACTTTGGTTTATTGATATGGGCTCTGTTTTGTGATGTTATCTGTCTGATGTTTGTGTAAGTGCACTGTTTTGTTCTATTCTGAGTTTTATTTAAGTACTGTGCAGTGTGTTGCTTGTGTTCCCCTTTGTTTTGTATAATGAGTGTTTCCTTAGCCTCCCATGTGCTCCCCCTCTCACTTCTCAGAGCAGCTCCAGGCCTCCGTGGCAGCTCTTAGCATTGGTGTTAGCTAGGAGTCTGAGGTGCTAGGAGTCTGTATGCCTTAAAGAACTTGCGTCTTTCGCAGGAACCTGAGCAAGTGTTAAGGGACCGTGTGTGTGGTTGAGCACTCCGGTGCTCACTCGAAGTGCCTGTTGTTCGTTTGTTTTTGAGCACAATTAAAGAGTTTTTATGTTGAAACAACCTCTCTGCGCCTATGCCTGCCCTCTATGCCCACGGCGATAACATCCGTCAGAACCGCCTGTCATACCAGTTTGTGACAGTTACGGCCTCGATGCCTGCTATTGGCCAGATTGAAGTCTGCCTCATTCACGTAAATGAACTCATGTGGCAGTTCAGCAGCATCAAAATCCAGAACTGTCTGTAAATATTGAATAGTGTTACTGAGAACACATACAGTAACTACAATGTCTATATTTTCACACACGTAGGGGCTGGGTTGGGTCAGTCTAGACAAAAACTACAAGCGACAGGCAGCATAAACCCTCATTTCCCACATCACAATATACAGTATAGTATGTAAAGTCAAGTGACGCATACCTGCACATAATCACGGTGCACATCCTTGATTCTGACGCTGTTCCTCTCAAATGGCACCCTGTACAGCTGCTTCATTCTGAAGTTAAGTTTCTGTAGGATGCGACTTATTGTAGAAATGCTGACCCTGGTGATATCGCTGAATACATTTCCATCTGCAATTCTGTGTTGTTGCAATTCACAAAGTCGGATTGCATTATTTTCTCGCACCATTTCAGTAATGGCAAGCTCTTGTTGTAGAGTGAAGAGCCGCTCCCTTCCACCTTGAGGAGGTCGTTCAACCATTCTGTCGAAAATGCCACCACAAGATGTCATCGTTCGTGTTCTTTTTCACATACTGTAACTTCAAACTGTAAACAGTGCTGTAACATCACAATGGTATTCCTTTAGATACACTTCACAGCACTACCCATTTTTGTTTGGTTCAGTTACATACTGTAATACTGTATGATACAGAATCAGGTGACACATACTGTACAGTAGGTAGAGTATAAACTTGAAGGTATACCTGTTCTCCACTTGGAATGTCCTTATTATCGACGCTACTGTGTACCGACTGAGGACAGGGTGACTCTTTGCCCAGCCTCCCTCATGGACAGGTCACGATTTATCACATGGTCGACCAGAGTAGCCCTGATGTCATCTGATACACGTCTCCACTCTGGTCCTCGTCTATGTCCATGTCCTCGTCCTCTTTCATGTCTGACTCCTGTCTCTCTTTGTCAGGAGTACTATATGTACAGTAGACAGAGAGAGAGAAGAGAACAGAAGAGAAGAGAAGAGAAGAGAAGAGAAGGAGAAATGACAGTTAGGTCTGGTCACAGTCACATAATGTATAAGGTGAATGTATATTAGGGCAGAGTGCAAGCAGGGACTCCGGCAGGACTAACTATAACAGCATAACTAAAAGGGAGAGCCAGAAGGAAACACAGACATGAGGGGGAACTGAGATGTAAAGCAACCAATCACCTCACTGTCAACAAACCTGAGTGATCAATGAGAGTGGGGAGGACAGCATCTAAACATACCAGTTCACCAGAATACTCTACGTCCATGAGTCCCCCAGATCTGCTCCTTTACCTAAGGTTAATCTATTTACAAACATGCTTGGCTAAATAAATAGGTTTTTAGCCTAGACTTAAACACTGAGACTGTAACTGAGTCCCGAACATTAATAGGAAGACTATTCCATAACTTTGGGGCTTTGTAAGAAAAAGCTCTGCCCCCTGCTGTGGTTTTAATAATACGTGGTACTGACAGGCAGCCTGCATTCTATGATCGAAGTAGGCGTGGCGGCTCGTAAGACACTAACAGTTCACTCAAATACTGCGGCGCGAGACCATTTAGTGCTTTAAATGTCAAAAGTAATATCTTAAAATCGATGCGAAATTTGACAGGGAGCCAATGCAGTGTAGATAAGACAGGGGTGATGTGCTCGTATCTTCTGGTTCTAGTGAGGACTCTCGCTGCTGCATTCTGTACTAACTGAAGCTTGTTTATACACCTAGTTGAACAACCAGACAGTAAGGCGTTACAATAGTCCAACCTAGAGGTGATTAAAGAATAAACTCATTTTCTCCACCATGTGGTGACAGTATATTTCTTATCTTGGAAATTCTACTGAGATGTCCTTCACACATTTATTAAGCTTTTTAATTAAAAGTTTTTTCTCGTTTGCCATTGCTGAGACATATAACTGTGTGTCATTCGCGTATCAGTGTAAACGAATACCATGCTTACAAATTATTGTTGCCCAGAGGAGGCATGTAAAGACAAAATAGCTGTGGGTGTAAACCCTGTGACTTCACTTCAGAACATGCAGAATAATCACCATTTAAATCTTCAAACTGAAAACAATCAGTCAAATAAGATGTGAGCCAGGAGAGGGGCGTTCCCTTAATTCCTACTACATTAGTTAATCTATGAAGGAGAATATTATGATCAATGGTGTCAAAAGCTGCACTGAGGTCAGTTGGTCAGAGGCCAATATGAGGTAATATACTACTTTAACATGTGCTGTCTCTGTATATATGAACATAGCTGCTGCGCTGCTAAATTTTCTAGAAACTTGGAGATAAAAGTTATGATATCGGCCTGTAGTTGTGACAGGGGTTAGGTTTCTTAATTAGTGGTTTAATAACTTCTAATTTAAAACATTTCTCTACATAATCACTGCTAAGTGAAACGCTAATTATTTTTAACAGAGGTTCAGTTATTTCTGGTTATATTTGTTTGAGATAATGTGTAGGTATAAGGTCTACTAAACAAGTTGATGATTTTGCAGAGGACATGAGTAAAATGAGTTCAATCTCTTGAACGGGAGTAAATTATTCTAGTTGCTGATCAGATATGGTGAGCTTATCATCCGCATCAATGTTTACTACATTGTCTGGTCTCAAAGTTCTCACTACTGCATGGTGTTGATGTGGAGGTTTCTGTAGTCATATCCCTGTTTAATTAGGCTCCAGTATTAAATAAGAATCTAGAATCATTTTATTATTTTCTACAAGCATGGAGAGATACGTTAATCTAGACCACCTTATCAATGATTTTAGAAGAATTTTTGGAAAAACACCCATTATATATAGAATTTTCTTAAAATTTTGTCAATAGGAAATTATTTTATTTACAAAACGTCTGTTTGTAACATGCAGCGTCGTCTCTCCCTCTCTCATGATTAACTTAATTTGCACAGGAATGTGTTGCTTTAAATGATTTTTGTACTGTAAATGCCATGAGCCATGAGGGTAGTGTTGGGTTTTAAATGAAGTAGTAGTGTGTCCGAGCTAAGTTTTAAGCTAAGAGAAGAAGAGTTTAACCTGTTGTGTCTGCTGCACCTCGATACACTTACCGGTCCGGGCCCGATCGACCGGGAGAGACACACACACACACACAAACACGCAGGCATGATGTCTGAAGATCTCTAGTTTATTCTTAGCAAGGAGARCACATTTAAACAGTGCTACGTCCTGAATATCAAAAGAACCAGTCATTCACATGTCAGTGATAGAGAGAGCCGGAGACAGACAGGAGAGAGGAAATACATTTACATTCTCCTGATTAAACAAAAGGCTTCGAGCAGACAAGAGCCATTTGGATATAAACTCATCTGGGTACAGGATATAGAAGGTGTTACCACAGAAGGCGTAAGGAAGCACAGTGATGGGTCTGTTCTCAGGGCACAGGCATCTGAACTGATTAAATTACAATGTCTTACAATATTATAAAACCTTACAGGTAGTTTTAATAATTTTTTTTTGTCACAGATATTCTTTATGACTGTCTGATTTTTTTTTGAATATATTGAATGAAAATGATGACATCATCAGTATGCAGGAGCCATCTGCTGTTTTTAAAGTGTATTGCTTGCAAGAGGTATTCTTCTGTCTATAGATAATTATGCCAGAACGCAGAGCAAAAGAAAATAATTTTAAAAAACAGCTCTTAAAAATGCTATTGGAGTGTTTTCCGAGTGTAAATGTCAGTGATTAAAAGGAATAAAAGTCTCATTTAGACCATTAAACACTGATGTAAACCACCAGCTCCATGGCGTCTCTGTAATATACATCCACATATGGAGTTATAAGCAAGCTAATATCACAATGCTAACCGCTAGCGCTTAGCATAGGGAAACTAGCTTGTTCATTAATGTATATTAATATAATAGTATAGTTGCACACAAATACGTGATGTAAACAATTAGCTACATTGTTTGTGTAAAATGCGTGTCCAAATATGGATCTATAAGCAAGTTAATATCATTATGCTAAGCGCTAGCTTACTGAAAGAGCTAAGATAACAGACTATTAACTGTTGTCTATCAGCTAGTGCTAATTATCCCTGAGCTAAGTCTTAGCTGCTCCTGTTATGTGTAATGTTATAGATGGTTAATGAATTGTTTTATGCAATTTATTGCGGCTTATCAGCGTTATTGTAGTGACATATAATGTATACTGCTGTATAATGTAGTGGTATTATCATAGCTAGAGATCTTCTGAATAGTTAGCAATGTGCTAACACAATGTATGTAACAGTCAAGAAAAGGGGCTTTTGTTCAGGTTCAATTAAAATTCAAATTTTATTTGTCACATACACAGTATGATATGCAGTGAAATGCTTAGACAACTGCCCTGACCTTAAAAAAAGAATATTAATAGGAATAATATAAAAAATTACTTATCTAAGAAAGAATATCTATAGGAAATAAATATTAAAACAAAAGTAAATTTAACTAAGAAGAACAAATGTAACTAAGAAAGAATAAAATAAAATATAAAATATCTGTATAATACAAAATACAAAAATATACACTATAGGAAGATATAAGAAAAATAAAAAATATAGCTGTACAAATAGAACATAGAGTTGTGGGAGTAAGTAAGAAAAAAGTAAAGTAAAGCCTTTATTTTGTCACATATACATTACAGCACAGTGAAATTCCTTCTTTGCATATGCCAGTGTAACTGGGGTCAGAGCGCACGGTCAGCCATGATACAGCGCCCCTGGAGCAATTGGGGTTAAGGGACTTTCTCAAGGGCCCAACAGTGGCAACCTGGCTGAGCTGGGAATCGAACCGCCGATCTTCTGATCAGTAACTCAGTGCCTTAGCCCTCTGAGCCACCACTGCCCTTGAGTAAACATAAAAGTGGAGTAAACATAAAAGAACGGAATGTCCAGGTGTGTGCAAATATGCAGTAAAGTGACGTATTTAAAGTGACTTGTGTGCATATTTAAAGTGTTTTGTGTGCTTTATGTCCATGAGTATGCAGTGACCACTAGTGTGGCGAATGTCTAGAATGTCCAAAGTGAGTGCAGAAACTTGTGTAGATGTGCAAAATGGATCAAATGGATATAATATCTATTCTATTATAAAGTCATTAAATATGTGTTTATACTACTTATATGTATGCTTGTGTGTTTTCCTTCTCATAGTGAACTGTATGTAAATCAACTGCCTGTGCATCAGCTGATTCCTATACCAGCTTTACAGACTGAGCAGAAAGTGAGTGCTCAGAAATATTCACCCCTGTTTTCAGGAACACCACTGAGCACATCTTAATCAGGGGACAGGGACACACGTCTGTCTCTTCATGGACATGATGTGTGTGTTACCGAATGGGGTAGACAGGGCCAAATTGTGCATCAATACTTAATGGCAAAACCCAATAATTGTACACAGCATTACTAAAAACTTGCATCCTATAAAATATATGAAATTGTGTGTGTGTGTGTGTGTGTGTATCAAACTGCATAGTAACATCAAGTCTTTATTTCTCCCCTGTTGTAGATTGTCATAGAGAGGACGGACCCTCTTGATCCTCTGCCTTCTTGTACCACCAATACATACATGTATTTTATTAATTTGTAAATAAAGTGTTTAATGTAATATGTAGTTACGTATTTATTTCCAGTTTGCTTATTCTTCAGCAAAACAGTTAAAGTGCATCTAAACCATTGCTGCAAATGGCATTGAATAGAATCAGATGTTACTCCACTCTGTGTGAGGCTACCGGTTTTATACAGTATACATTACTGCACCTTGTGTGAGGCTACAGGCTTATATACAGTATGTGATTTTAGCATCGTTAATGTTTTTTTCTGCTAACTTAAGCATGCTGCCTTGATACACGTGGACAAAATTGTTGGTACCCTTCGGTCAATGAAAGAAAAACACACAATGGTCACAGAAATAACTTTAATCTGACAAAAGTAATAATAAATAAGAATTCTATGAATGTTAACCAATGAAAGTCAGACATTGCTTTTCAACCATGCTTCAACAGAATTATTTTAAAAAATGAACTCATGGAACAGGCCTGGACAAAAATGTTGGTACCCCTAGAAAATACTGAAAATAATGTGACCAAAGGGACATGTTAATTCAAGGTGTGTCCACTAATTAGCATCACAGGTGTCTACAATCTTGTAATCAGTCAGTGGGCCTATRTATAGGGCTCCAGGTAGTCACTGTGTTGTTTGGTGACATGGTATGTACCACACTCAACATGGACCAGATTTATGTGACCCTTGTGTGTGTTTCTTTCATGGACCGAAGGGTACCAACAATTTACATTGGGAAAATAATACCATTGTACTGGAAAAAAACACCATTACATATGGGGAAAAACATACATTACAAATTCATTACATTACATTGCTTATAGCTCCATATGTGGATGTATATTACAGAGACGCCATGGAGCTGGTGGTTTACATCAGTGTTTAATGATCTAAATGAGACTTTTATTCCTTTTAATCACTGACATTTACACTCGGCAAACATTCCAATAGCATTAGCACTGCTACAAAGTTATCATTAGTGCCTAAAACAGTAACATTCGATTAATTTTATATATTAAACATTACCTGGTAAGTGTGTCCAGTTGCAAATTTAGTCAGAATTATAATGTTATCACGCTATAATTCACTGTATATTCCATCATGATAAGTCCTGGAGCTGATATCCGGCAATGATCTGTGTTCAGTTTCGTTTTGACCTCAGTCCCATAGTCCTTTGCGCATTAGCTTTTCGCTTGCAAAATAGAGGAGAAAGAGAGTTCTCACACGGGAAAAAGTAGTTGCGCACAAACGGAACTGAACATTTACAAGAGAAAAAACATACACATATACATGAAAGATGATTGGCCCTTCTGTAGGAATCCTTAATGTACCGTAGACATCCTTAATTTACCTTTAGTACCTAATGTCTCATCCCAATTATATGGCCATAAATACTTTGACAACATACACTTATCAGCGTTAACATTAAAACCACAAGACATTAACTCATTTCCAGTGATGATAATTATACGGCAGTAAAATAAGGTAACTAGGGTAAATTTTCCTTCTCCTTATACAGTATCTCAGCTCCAACGTTTAGCTTCACCGCTATGGTTCGCTACAGAGGCCGCATCACTGCAGAAACTGAACCTACCGCAAAATCCCCATTTCATCTTGTGATCAAGATCCTGAGATACACCTTGAAATCCTGTCCATAAAAAATAGTGAACAGAAAAGGAGACCAGGTACAGCCTTAACAAAAACCAATGTCCACACTGAACAAACTGGACTTAAAATCCAAATTAAAATGTATTCGTCACATACACATTTGTCAACCATACACAGTATAACATGCAGAGAAATACATACAAAATAGCTCATGATCTATCAAATAAAAACAAGGTGTAAGGTAATGAAATAAATAAATCAAAATCAAATAACACTAAAATAAAATTGAAGTTTGCAAACAGAAAAATAAGTATCAAATGTACAGAAAATAAGAACAATTCAATCAAATAAATATGTGCAGGCAAAAATACATTGAACAAATGTGGAGAGATGTGTGGTAATGTTATAATCAACAATAATAATGCGTAAGGATGGGTGGGAGCAGCATCTATGGTTGTCAGACATAAAGACATACTTTAAAGTGCAAAGCTATCATACGCATGTCCTCCAGGAAGAAAGCAGTGCAAACAGCGTGAACATACACAGCGGAGGCAGGTGAGTTAACACTGGATAACTGCTTAAGCGTATCCCCCTGCATAAGCTGGAGGTCCTCAAGCCAGGCTTAAAGAAGCATCCTTCTTCAACCCGACAAGACACACCACCATGACACACACCAACAAGCTTTTGACCACAGCTACAGTATGTGTAGCCACTTCCACTATGGAGGTCTGTACAGGCTTTGTTCAATTCCCATGTCCCATTCTGTACCTCCTCTGGGACGTGGGTCGTGAGTCCTCCACTAACCACTTTTTAAAACAGTCCCATTTCATATGTTTTCGGTAATAATTGTTTCAGGTATCATTGAATGTTTTCCAATTACTTGGATTAATGTATATGTACTGTATTTAATCCTGATTTTTTTTTTCATAAGGTTTTTGATTTACCCCCTGAGCCTAATTCTACTAATTTGGTGGAAACTTTATCTGAGATAAACCACCTCCTAAATCCTATAGCAGAATAGGTTAGTGTGTTATTGATTTAAAACTCATCTTACAGGTCATACTGGTGAAATACAATTATATATTCATTTCTAATCGCAGTCGCCTTACTATTTGATCATTTATTTATCTCTACCTAAACACATTGTAGCTGGTGCTTTAATCCATCACTATTAATGGACGAATTTCATCCTTTTACTGAAATATGACTTCACGGCCTCTAACGTTTCAGACTCAGTACAGTTTTTATGAAAGGGAATATTAAATCATCCGTATCCTATAGAAAGAAAAAAAATATTTTTACAATTTTTACATCCCATCATGATCTTACAGTTTTTTACAATCGCTATGACAGTTTTTTCAATACATTTAACAAGTTTCCTAAACTCTTAACACAGTTAGCACAACACCCATCTTTGTAGGTTATACAATTAACACATTTCTTGTTGCTTTGATACAAAATGCATACAGTTAACACCAATTTAAAATGCTTGAACTTCTTTTACACACAGGGTCAACCAAGACCAAAACAATGTAATTTTACAGTCAAATTTACAAATGCTTTCACACTGTATGTCAGAACAGATAATATCATGTTCTAAACATAACTTATATACTGAGGCTAAAGTCAAAGTGAACAGCTGTTCATATTGTGAATTGAAACGCAAATATATTCCCTGTATTTTATTCCATTGCCAATGAGAAATAGCTTATTGCAGCTATGCAAATATATAAATCACAGCTGATTCCCATCTAGGAACCACACTCAGGTGCTGAGGTTTTTTTTTTTTTTTTTTAGAAAATATGATCACATGATGATGTCCCATTTCCTTGCCCCTTACCCCCCTTTCCTCAACCCTATTGAGGAGTTTTTCTCAGCCTGGAGATGGAAGGTTTTTGACCATCGTCCACATGACCAAATGTCCCTCCTGGATGCAATGGATGCGGCATGCCAAGACATCACATCTGAACACTGCCAGGAGAGGATAAGACAGGCCAAAAGATTCTTCCAATGATGCCATGCCAGAGAAGATATCAGGTGTGATGTGGATGATAACATGCGGCCAAATGCAGAAGACCGGGCAGAAGAGAAGATTATTATTATTATTTTTTTATTATTATAACTCCGGTGCTTTTTGTGTTTGTATATCTCGCAGTAATGTCCTTTTGCAAATAAAGTCTGAACTGCAGCAATTCTGTGTCTGAATTTTTTATTAAATTTTTTTACCTAAACTGTAAAATTTATAAAGCTATTCTGAGATGGTCTTAAATTTTTTGTATTGAATTTCTGCAGGAAAAGAAACAAAATGCATGCATTTACTAAACCCAACAAAAGAAAAATGTAGAGAGGCTTCAAATATAAGGACAGACCTGACACATTAAATAATGCAGTTTCTGTCATTTCAGCTGATGATGGTGTTTTTTTGTCATTGTGTTATGATTGACTAGGGTTATGATTGTGTTCCTGTTGGAAGAGAACACGTGTTAGTGTTTTGAATAATTATTTGATTTTAAAACCTATTTGCAGTGTTTTGTTAGACATAGTGTATTGTGTTAGTTTATTATTGTATTTAGTAAATGAGTTTTGGGGTTTAGTTTACAATGTGTGATTTTGAGCATGAAATTAACCGTTTTGCCAATTGTGTGTTTTAGGTGTGTTGGTGTGTTAAGAGTTTAGGAAACGTGTTAAATGTTTTGAAAAAACTGTCATAGCGATTGTAAAAAACTGTCAAACTTAAATATGAATATAATAATATTGTAAGGGACTACCACCAGAGGTCACTGTGCGCACATGTTTGTTTTTGTTTTGTAGTTTTTTGTTAGTCGACTCAGTTTCCCAGAAGGCACCTCGGTCAGGTGATGCTGGAGCTCACCTGAACCGAGGTAGCTCATTAGTGTTGTTATAAATAGCTGAATATTCTGGGAAACTGGGTCGAGCATTAATCCTGTCAGTGGTCTTGGTCTGTTTTGGTTATGCTTTATTTTACTTATGTTACTTTATTTGGGCTATGTGGTTTGATTATTGTGTAAGTGTGTTTTGTGGTTTATTTTGTGTATTTTGTGTACTGTGCGGTGTGTCTTCAGTGTATTTACTATACGTCCAGTATGTTCCCCTAGCTTTCCAGTCCCGTGCCGTCTCTAGGCTTCCAGTCAGTCTGAAAAGCTTACAAAGGTCTGAAATGCTGATAATCATGTGGAATGCTAAGAGACCTGTGTATATGCGTGTGTTCTCTCCAGAGTCCATGTATGTTTTGTTCGTTCCTTTTTGTTAATTAAAGACTTTTATGTTCAAAAAACATCCCCTCTGCGCTGATGCTTGCCTTTTCTGCCCACGGCAATAACACCCGCCCGAATTGCCTGTCATACCAGTTCGTGACGACTATTCTTAAATACGTAAAAACTCAAGCAAAAGCATTTTGAATTGGCTGATACTTACTTTCCAGGCAATTATGAGTTATACAGGCTTGCAGGACAATTACACTGAAATTGGGCTCTTTGGGCCTATTTATTTACCCTTTGGACATAAAATATTATTTTGTTATATTTTATGCAGTACATCTAGATTTAGAAAGACCCAGAAAGTCTGGTTTCGTAATTTAATTAATATAGAGACCACAAATTAACACAGTAACTCTGGATGTTCTTTCTTTTTCATCATGTATAACAGTAAAAAGACCTTGGTATGATTGTACAGATTCTCAAATCTTTCATTTGAAGCTCATGTAGATAATATTATCAGGATAGCATTCTTTCATCAAAGAAATATTGCTAAGATAAGAAACATATATATAATTGTCGCTGTATTAGCTCATGCTTTTATCATGTCTAGTTTGTATTATTGTATATAATTGCATTGTAATGCTTGAGACACACAGTGTATAAGTGTTTCAGTGTTTAAGTCTAGGCTAAAAATCTATGAATTTGACCAAGGATTTCTGTAAATAGATTTGCCTTACAGATCTGGGGGACTCATAGATGGAGAGTATTATGTGAACTGGTACTAAATGTTTAGATGCTGTCTTCCCCACTCTCATTGATCACTCAGGTTTGTGAAACCTCATGTCTGTGCTTCCTTCTGGCTCTCCCTTTAAGTTATGCTGTCATAATCAGTCTTTGATCTGGATCAAATGTTCATTGTATTTCCAATATAATGTATCTGGATAAAAAAAAAAAAAAACGGATCAAAAATATAACTTCAGGGTTAATTGCCCTTGACTCTGAAAGGTGTTTGATCAGACTGAGTGGATTTATGGATTTGGATATGGATTTAGTTTTAGTGCAATTTGGTTTTGCCCCAAATAAATTTTCTTTCATACAGATCATATATAACTCTCCGAGGTCTGCTATCATTAATAACTTACAAACATCACAACCTTTTTATTTTTTTAAGTCCACTGCTCTGTAATCTTGCACTCGAGCCGCTTGTCACTGTTATACATAAGCACCCCAACATTAAAGTTATCACCGCTGGCTGCACAGCGTTTATTATTATATTATCTTTGTCCTTATGTGGAATTAAGACTGCCCATCATCTTGATTTGTTCAGAGAGTTTGTTTCTTTTTTTTCTGGTAGTACACTTGTTTGTGCACTGGTACACAGTCATATTGGAACTGGTGTGTTTTTTAATTATTTTTTTTTAGGAGTTTAGCCTCTTACGTCCAGTGAAAGGAACTCTTAATGTTCTAAAAGACATGTTGGACAATTTCATGCTCCCAACTTTGTGGGAACAGTTTGGGGACCGCCCCTTCCTGTTCCCACCGCTCCTTCCAACATGACTGCGCACCAGTGCACAAAGCAAGGTCCATAATGAAATTATAGAATTATTAAAAATATTATTGGACAACCAAGAGGTTGTGTGTAGAATCGAGTTTTTTTTTTTAATAACTCGTTCCCTGCTCTCTTGCTATACTCTACTTATATGCATAAAAACCTGATATGATTTTGTTGTTCAGAATTATTTAAAATTGTGAAAGACCTAAACTTCTGAACCCACAGTATCCATGACAATACAATATCTTTTTGATAACTTTAACAATTATAACATTTCTTTTAGTTAAATTGAGATTTTTCTTTCTTTCTTTGAAAGAAAATGATATTGAATGATACTGGCAGTGGTATCTTTGACATAGAATGGGGTGAAGGCTTGCACAGGATTCATGCATGTCCATTTAATGCTCTGGTTTACTGTAGCTCTTAGAGTTTAATGTGAGACACAGACTGCACTGTTCTAGTACTCAACACATTTTACCCTAATATCTCATCCATTTGTGACAGATGTAAGTGCTAATAAGGTTTTAGATTAGATTAGATTAGATTAGATTAGATTGGATTAGAATCAACTTTATCATCATTGTGCAGACTGGATGTACAAAGCCAATGAAATGCAGTTAGCATTCAACCACAAGTGCATAAGTGGCCTATTTACAATAAATAAATACAAGATATTATACAAACAGAAGATGCATTTGGTAATAGAATTATGGTATACAGTATATAGTGATATAGTAATGTACTGTATAACTGTGCAACATTGTGCAGTGAATGTGCTATAGTAAACAGTGAATTAGGTAATAAAATACTCTTGCTTATACTTTTTGGTTTTGTATCAGGGGAAGTGGTGAGATATATTAACTGGTATTTTTCATACTAGTTTAAGAAACTGATATCACTTCAGACTTGCTTTGCTCGGTTACTCTGATACAACCATAGAATTACCTCTCCGTGTGCAGTCCTTTCTCATGTTTGGAATGACAGTGGCTAAGAGGATAAATTTGAAAGAGTGGAAATCATCACTTCCTCCTTCCTTTCAGAGATGACTGAATAAAATGCTTGAAAAACATAAATCTTGAAAAACAATCTGTGCAAAAGCTTTTTGGGACTTTTGTTTACATAGTAATTTGTTCACCGCAGTTCATTTACTTAATAATCATGGTAATATTGGTTATGTTTTGGAGTGTGTACTAATGATATTTTGTTGCACTCATTGTTGATTTATAATGGTTTTCAGATTGTCTGGCTTTACATCCTTATATACTGTATATATTTTTCTTTTTCCTCAGAGGTGGGGCTGTTCTTGCTGTTGTTCGATGTTGTGGGGTGGGAGGTTGTGTTATTTGTTTTTAGTCTTGCATTGTAAAAAAAAAAGAAGATAATTCTAATACAAATATTTGAGCAGTTTTCAGCAAATTTGTCAGCAAATATTCAAGTAGTATTGGTTGTGGGCTCAAATAATTCTATTTTTCTAGGATTTATTTAACCCAATTTTTTGATTATTCAACAAAAGCAAGTTGTCTCCTTCCATTACAACTGCTGATTTAGATAATTATTTATCTCTAGTGTCAAGTTGGTTTTTCTGTCAGTCAAAACAGGTGTTAGACTGGGCTGTAGGTTCAAATGATTTTCCATAAAAACACAAAAACAAAATAAGGAGTTCTAACAATAATACCTCTGCATTTATGCCTCGCTTAGAAGAAGAGACGTAACGGGTGGTTAACATTTCTGTCAGTCAAAACGGGTATTAGACTGGGGTGGAGGTTCAAATGATTGTTTTTTTTAAAAAAAAAAAAAAATAATAAATAAATAAAAAAAACAAGAATAACAATACTGCAATGATTAAAACACACAAACGTTACTTTAAAAACTTTATTCTTCCAAACAAATTCAAGTTAAAGCAGTGATTTGCAAAAACAACAAGAGAATAAAGGTTATATTTTGCTTAAAGGTCAGTAAAATACCTGGATAGATCAGATGCTTCTCAGTGTCTTACTGATTTTATTTTATTACGATATCAAAACCGTTTTTTTTTTAAACTAACAAAGATAAACTGTTTTTTATCTCTTTCTCAAAGTGTCAGACACAAAAAAAGAGTCTTTAGCAACAAGAGGTTATTTCTAAAATGTTCCAAGGGAAATCCTTAATCATCTAAGTAATCATTTGGAAGGCTTCATAGGTGTCCATCCTGTATAGAGCATCGACCAGACCGAACATCACTCCCAGAACAACTTCAACAGCTTGTTCATGCTCTTCTTTTAGCTTCGAAAGGCCAACATCACCCCTCTGACCCAATCTTCCACAGCAGCCCTCTGGTTAAAGAAACAAAATGAATACATTTAACATGATATTTCATTATGGCACAAATAAATGATATTAATATACAGTAGATGAATATAGTATATGTGATGAATAAAAACTTATTAAAACTACATACAAAGTCTATACATGTCTATATACATATAAATCTCTTTATTTTCTGAACTAATCAAAATGACCACAGCTGAACACAGTTGAAAGTCAAATGGCTTCGTGTGCCCTTGAGAAGGTGATTTGATAAATATCTTAAATTATTTATTTGTATTTTTAAACTAATAGCAATATTTCATTGTGGAAAATAAATTGGATTCTTAAATAATTTTTAAAAAATACAGAGTTGAATGCAAAAACATATTTTTATGTAATCTTTAGTGCATTTATTTTTCTATAAATCAGAGGGATCCCCAAGTTCGCTTTAAAGTGTGAGTTACTTTTCTCCACTTTAAAGCGAACATGGGGATCCCTCTGATTTGAAAATAAACTCTACTTTCAGAATCTGTTCCATGTTGAGTTTGTGTGAAAGAAGAATGTATGATTTTTAAAAGCTGAGGTTTTATCCTGTGCGTAGAGTTTATTTTCCACAGGTTTATCAATATTTTCCAAAACTAATCTTTAACAGATTAAAACCAAGAATATTATTTTAATTTCCAGGGATCCATTCTGAGCTCAGATTTATGTCTTCATACACTGAAAAGAGGCCAACATTGCTATTGATTATAACACAAATTTGCTCTTTCAAAGAACTTTAAATGACACATTTATTGTTGCAGATTAAACCTTTTCATTTCAGATCTTGATTAAACATCTATTTTTGAGTTGAGTAAAAATAAGTTGGTGGTGAAAAAAAAAAAAAATTTGCAGGTTTTTTCAGCATTTACATCTATGTTTACATTTGCGTCATTTGGCAGATGCCCTTATCCAGAGTAACTTCCATTTTATTTCCTTACACAAATGAGCAGGTGAGGTGAGGGGCTTTGCTCAGCCCAACAGTGGCAGCTAGGTGGTGCTGAGGTTTAAACCTCCCAGCGGTAGTCCAACTCCTTAACCATGGTTCTTAGCAAATAATAACTCAACATAGAAAATAACCATATATAAATAAACATATAAGTATACCATTACAGTATGTGGTAACAAGGGTAGCACAGTAACATACTGTAGTCATTAGCACTGTGGCCTTGTGGGTGGGATGGGGGATTCTAGTGTAGTTCAAAAACGGCAAGCCTCAGGTGTGCTGCTCACCACCGAAACGCTCTGTTCTTTTACCCTTTTCTTTACTTTTACTTTATGTTTTGTATTATAATTCTGTGACGCTGAAAGAAGCCGATAAAGGTTTTGTGCTGAACATTTTTCTTGGCTCTGAGCTCTTTTTTCCCTCTCCCTTTTTTACCTGGAGCAAAGCGTCACACCATATTTAAACGACCACTTTGATTTCAAACACAAGAAATGCAACAACTTTATTATACAAAGGTGTTCCTTAAATTAAAGACTAAATTTCTAATAAAGAAAAAATGTTTAAGTGTTAACTATAACCCTACTTTTGGCCCACCCTGTATATAAATCAAATAAAATAAAAATTCCCCTCAAAAAATCCATAAAACACAGCACACAGGTTGAAATCTGCTGCCATTAAAATGCCTAAGCTGCTCACACAATATTTTGCTCATACCGACTGCCTATTAACTTTGTGCTCATCGGCGAGAAATGAGTACTTCATGTAACAAATATGAAAATTGAAGAGTTGAAGTAAATAATCGGACAGGACTTTACACTGGTGACTGATCATGCCCATTTAAAGTCAATAGTAAGGGCTATGGACACCAACCACATCACAGGCCTGTTGGTTCCCCTCAGATGTTCTTAATCCTGCACAGGGTCAGAGCACACAATATCAACGCAGACGGCCTTTCCAGACATCCAGTATTCTAAGCCATTACACAAGATAACCCAGAGCCGAAAGCTGAGATGTGGAGTACTGTGACAGCTGGTCTATATCCTCTTACCATGTTCACAATCCTCACTCAATCCAGAAAACAAGACCAAGGAAACCCTTCAGCACCACGGCCAGCTCCAGAGAGGCTTGCAGAGTTGGCAGTGCATTACCCTCCACCATCCCACTGTCACTGGTTGCCTACACACTAAAAAATGCTGGGTTGTTTTTACTACCCAAACGCTGGGTTGCCTCTGTTGGGTAATTTTTCTGGGTTATTTACAGGGAGTTGGGTACTTTTTGTTTAACCTAGCTTGCTGGGTTGGAGTTGGATTAGCTAGAGACAGTTAACTTCACAGATCACACCGCCCCTCCGCCGAAGTTCACCGGTGTATTCAGTGGCTGTGTCAGCTTCGTGTCTTTTTTTCTTCCTCCTCACGCATTTAAGAGGAAATGTAAACGTTCAATACAAGGTCTGTATACACACTTTCACTCACCTATGACTGAATTTGTTCACTGTATGTAACATTTAATACTGTTACCGTGTTACACTCAAACTTTCAGCCTGGTCTGTGCTATAGCATGCTAGTTTATCTGACAATGGCTGCTAGCTAGCCAAACCAAAGAACCCCACCTGTGTATGAAAGAAACTGCAAAAATGTCTGAGCTTTTTAGCTTTCTTTGTAGAATGCTTGCAGGGTGTATGAAGGTGGTGGTGATGAATGAAAGCTAAACTGTTAACTGTAGTGCCAGCATGACGCTAGCATTTAGCTAGGTTGCTAGCGTTGGCAAACACATATAAAATAGCTGAGGTGTTACAAAACACTAATCATCTTACAAATATATGCATACTAGCCAACCCTCTCGAATTTTTCCATAAACTTTTACTTTCTTTCTTTCTAAGGTTGGAACCAACACAGTGGAATATCTGTCAGTCGAGGCCGTACACCTACATCCTGATGTTGGGAGATAATGACCAGCACTGCTCTCAGGCATTAGTGCTTCTCAGTAATAGTATCATAATGATGTCACTGTTGAACTTGTTTTGTATTATCTGATCTTGTGCTTTTGAAAAATAAATATTTTTCTATGTTTTGTACAATTAATTGGGTGTTGTTTATTGCATATATGTATGGTTTGCAAAACTTAGTGTTTTCTTTTGTAATAGACCAGTATATCAAAGTAAGTAAACTGTTTAAACTGTTTTACCCATAGACATGTAAATCATAAAAAAAATAATAACCTATTTGTGAGGTAGAATTAACTCAGCATTATAGTTAAATATGACCTAGAATTTGGATTGAATGTTTTACCCATCTTGCTGGGTTAAATAAAAAACCCATTTTGCTGGGTTAAATTAACCCAGCATGTAGTTGGCCCAATATTTATCCAGCAGCTGGGTTAAAAACAACCCAAACTGGGTTGTTTTTAGAGTGTATAAAAGGCCAACGACACGTCAGTATGATGAGTACAGACCCTCCATCGACCCCCCCCTTTACATTATATACAGTATAAATAGAGCTCTATCATGATATAAATGATTACAGTTGACCAAAGCATAAGGACGAAGGCATCATGTTATCTAAATGTGTTTTAATGTATATCTATTCCTTCAAATCAGAGGGATCCCCAAGTTCATTATTATGTGTGGGTCACATTTCTTCACTTTAACACAAAGTGCTTGGAATAAAAACTCAGTTTTGAAAAAAAAAAACATGCAACAAGATCTGGTATCTCCAGCTTATTTATTACAGGTTTGCCTACAGTACACTGTAAAAAAACTGTAAATTTCACAGTAAAAACCTGGCAACAGTGCTAACCACTACACTACCATGCTTGCTACACAAGTGTTGTCGTTGTTGGAGTGCAAGTCATGCAACAACGACAAACCGAGGAAACCGAGGAAGTCCAACAATGACAACAGTTACCTAGCAAGCATGATAGTGTAGTGGTTAGTACTGTCGCCTTGCACCTCCAGGGTCTGGGTTTGATTCCCGGTCAGACTTGAAAAAAAGAACAATTAAAATCCTTAAAATATGTAGTATAATGAGTGCGATCTGATAGAACTAAAAACATTGCTACCGTATTTTTTACAGTAAACTTCTGGCATCCACAGCTGACAGTTTTTTATCGTAAAATTTACGTTTTGTTTTTTTACAGTGCAATAACGGTGCTACCGTATTTTTTACGGTAAAATTCTAGTAACCACAGCTGCCAGTTTTTTACCGTAAAATTTACGTATTTACGACCGTTATTTTTTTACAGTGTATATTAACTAATCTACTGTAACTAACATAAAAAAAGAATATTATTTTAACCCACACTGAGCTCAGTTTAATGTCTTTATACACAGAAAAAAGTATAACATTGCTGTTTTTTTTATTCAACATAGTTTCATTCAACAATCATTCTTATTTTCTCTAACCTAATATTTTCAGGTTTAGTATTTTTATTTACATTTAAATCTGCATTTACGTCATTTGGAAGACATTTACATTTCCCCTACAAAAACTGTATACACCTCTTAAGACAAATCTAACTGAAAATCTTTTTTTTGTACAGGAAAACATGAATTGACAAAACACCCCTCATATTTCCTGTTATTCGTTTGTTTTAGACTATACTACACTTTACTACAAGTAAATTACAAATATTGTAATATCTTACAGTTGTTAAAATTAATATGAAGAAATGCCAGACTATAACAGACCCAGACACAGGAAAACACATGATTATAAATAAATGGGTGCTTGTGTGTAATTACATGGTAGTAAATTTTATTGTATATGTGGGGACCGGTTTGGATTTATGTTGCGTATTCGGTACTTCTGAAGTCCAACCACTCAAATTTTTAGAGTTTAACTTTAGAATATTATACTGTTTTTACCTTATTAATCTGCTATCTGCTACTTTAATTTCATTTAAAATTTTATTGAAATCTGTTTTTAAAGATAAATTTTAAGCAAATTCGGTGAACGAGAACCAGATTATTATATTATACAATAAAATGGTGGGGAGCAGAGCATAAAAAACAAAAGGATCTACAGATTAGTCCTATAATTTCTTCTGCGCTATTACACTATGAAAACCTTAACGTGTAACTCTGGAGGTTATCCAGTAAGAGAATATTATTTTGTGTAATAATTTAAGTGAAATTAACCAGATGCACATGAATAAATCGCAAACCTGTACATAATATATACTGTGTGTGGCCGTGACGTGGCATGACACGCCCACCTGCTACGTAAACACGTAAGGCGTGTAGCACGTAATGCGACGTAAACATGCAAGGAAACGCAGTGTTTTAGTTATTGTGTCTGCGCAGTTTGTGTAGGACGGAACCAGTTACTGCGCCGCCACACTGGACAAGACTCGGGTAAGGTGGACGACTACAACATAAAGTAAGTGCACAGAGTCCTTCATTTGTTTCGCAAATGAATGCCGCATTTGCAACCCAAAAGTTTTTGTTGTGACATGAACTAAATTTTTGTGAGACAAATCCAGCAGCCGCTCAGCTGATGTGGATGTGTCCTAAGCTGGGACGGTATCAGAGACAGTCAAACTAAAGCAGGGATTGGGGAATAAACAAAGAGTATGCTCAACAGCAAACAATCTGTTTTGCAGGTAAACGAAGGCTTATACAGAGTTCCTGTTGCAAGCTAACTCAGAAGCCACACCCAACAGGGGTAAAAAAAAAAATCAACTGCAAATCTAATGAAAATAATTTACACAAATGCTTCTCATGAACAACCTGATAGAGAAACATTAACATGTGGCAATTTACTCTATCTCAGGAGAGTTGGGGCGAGAGGTCGTGTACACCCTGTCAATCCATTGCAAAGAAGACGTACACACACTCAAAATCAAGCGGTGTACATCTTCGGACTGTGGGAGAGAAATGGAAGTCCAGGAGGAAACCGAACAAGCACAGAGAGATCTTGAAGACTCATCACATACAGATGAGAGGTGAGGTTTAAACCCCCAATCCAGGAGATGTGAGGTGTCAGTGTTAACCTTTAAGGAACTGTGCCGCCTCATTCTGTCATAAACACAAGCTTCGAGTAAGTGGCAGGTGGCGACCCAAAAGCATTGAGCTACAGTATGTTTGAATTTGCCCTATTCCTGAGATATCTCGTGTATGTCCAAAAACAATGCAATCAAGTCTTATTCATGCTTGCCGATCATTGCTGCCTGACTGCAAGTCTGATGGCATTTGGGATGGTCCGGACATTCTGTTATGAATGCCCCTGTGCAGAGCCTCAGAGGGGAAGCTGTATGGGACTAAAAGGGAGTGAATGTGTGTACTTTCAGGAAAACCCTTTCCGTTTTGTTCCATACTAAAAATATGTTTTACAATTAATACAAAATTCCCAGACAAATCAAGAGAGGGTTCACTGTTCTTATTACTTTCCTATATCGGAGCAACGTGAATTCGGCTTATACCTGTTGTAAACTAATGTCTACACACCAACTGCAGAGTCTGAGATCTGAAAAAGAGCAATTTGAAATATTTAATGATATTTTTAAAATAGAAATATTCTCAGCTCACTCACACACACACTCAGAAACTCAGGCACTCAGTCACTCAGACACTGAGGCACTTGGACACTGAGGCACTCGGACACTGAGGCACTTGGACACTCAGACACTTAGACACTCAGGCACTCAGGCACTCGGACACT
>QMIH01001684.1:100566-118955 GCA_003987875.1 Clarias batrachus | reverse complement strand
TCACAAGCATTCCCCCATTCATCAAGGCCGCTCATTCTCGCTCTCTCTCTCTCACATACATACACACACACGCACACGCACGCGCGCACGCACGCACGCACACACAAAGCATCTCTCCCTTGCTCCTGTTACAGTTACAGACTATTATTCCTGTGTGCAAAAGAATAGAGATCTGAGAAGAAACTGTTTGTCCGCTATTGGGTTCACTCTCGTCCAGAACCGCCCGTGACAGTGTGAAGGTAGCTGTTTTTCCCACCAAAGATTAGGTGGAAAAGAGATCATTATTCCACTGACTATCATTGCTCAGTTTTTTTTTTTTTTTTTTACACACAAATGCTCATAATTGTGTTTACGTTGTTATAGGAAATTTTTGTAATAAGCAGTATATTTTGTACTATCTTGTGTATTTATTATTTGAGTACTAAATAAAAATATTTCAGTCCTTTTTTAAATCTTTATGCTTAGCAAAGTTGCACTACCATTTTATTGCATTGCCATTTTACATGAAGATTATTAGCGTAATAAATATCGATACTTATTGTGGGTGACTGAGAAAAAAAAAAGTGCACTTACTGTAGGAAAAGCAAACATGAGTTTCTTTGGTTCTCAATCTGATAAAAGGCACAGTTTCGATCCTGAGACCTGTTCTTACATTAATTTGCATTAGTGGTCTTACAATTTATTAAGCAACTTTTACCACAGGAGGTTTTCAGGGGTCACCCTTCCTGACACGAAATCCTCACCATTTTATCGGAGAGTGCACTGTGCAATACTCTGCATCCCCATAGCTACGGCTTCCCATTAAGGAATCATGGGAAGAAATAGGAAAGAATATTGAAACCCAAGATTTGTTTTTCACATTGGTCTGGAAAAGGTCAGATGTCAACTGGTAGAAACATACAGACTATTTGTGTGTGTATATACACAAACATACTGTACAACATATTTTTATTATGAATGAAGTTGGCCTTTAATGTGCACCTTACACACTCTTCAATATCACTTAACCCAGAGATAAGAACCAAAAGGACTGTCAGGCAGCAAGGAAAGCGTGTGCAGTTGTGGTTCATTAACATACGACTGTTTACTATGATGGGCCTTAGTCTGAGTTTTAAAAAATGACTTGATTTAAAACCTATAATTAAAACCTACAACCAAGCATTTGACATTAGATACTGGCCGTAATTAAGCAATCACCTTCATGTGGCAAGTGTAGACAATTATTTGGCTCCAGACTAGCACAGCTGAGTCTATAGTACTACCTCATACCACATTATAATAGATAACATACTTTCCTAACAAAGGATGTTAGCTCAACTGTTGATGCACAATGCACACTGAACCATGCCACTGTTTGTGTTCTGAGAAGACCTGCCTGGTATGAGGGATTCCAGCAAGCCATGCTCATCAATCAAATGCATTGTACTACGTCCGGAGAGTAAAGGCTCAGGTTACAATGCTGACAATTCCACCTGTCCTGCAGTCTTAAAATGAGATATCCATTTTGAAAAATAACAAAATGCAAAACAAAGCGATGACACGTTTATTGCTCAGATCTTTTTTTTTTTTTTTGAATTTCAGGTATTACAGTTGAATCTTTCAAAAGTAAACAATTCTTGAATATCCTGTATTCATATTTATATGCTTTTTGAATATAGGAGCGTCATTCTGTATGAATAGCTGTGAATAAAGACCTAAAGTTTATTCTTATTATTTCTCATGGTTTCACACGCACCATGGCTCTCGTGCCTTTTCTGACCCGCAGTTGCTTATGGGTCAAGGCCGCCGCTTGCGTGGAATATTTGTTGTTCCTTGCTCCAACCATTTTCATTCTAGTACAGACAGACAAGCATTTTGTGCCAGGTGGCAAAGGAATCATCCACATGCCACATATCTGGGGGTCACTCAATACTATTGCCATCAAGGTCTTTGTCTGCTGACATATCACTGCCCACACCCTGCATTGTGTGCAGATTACTAGCAGTTAGGGGAGAAGGCATTTCACAGCTGCATCATACATCTAAATGTGCCACCTCTCAGCCTTTCAACTGCCGGCTGTTTCAAAGCCACCACTGGGCTCAGCCAAATATAGAGTGCAATACCAACCCACTCCCCCTGTTCTCCAGCTCCAACCATGTAACAATAAGCCAGGGGATTCGGTTACATCAACCAGGGCACTTCCCATAGGCCAAAGCTCTACTCCTGCATGCACAAGGAAAGCCATAATGCATTTAGTACAGTGTGGTGCAAAGGGAGCAGCTCACTCACAGCACTAAGTGACTGGAATGGAGCATCTGAGCCATGGAATGCTAATTCTTGCTGCAGGCTTGTAGCACACAGGAAGAAGGGTGTTAATGACATGCGTGATATCTCCTTACAAAACAAAGACTGCTGATGTGCAACCAAAAAATACGGCCGTCCCAAGGACTTGTTTGAGCTGCCGAAGCGTTAACAGCGTTTATGTGCGTCCTGTAAGATTTGCTCCTTCTTTCAAATCTGCCTTGATCCGTTTTCATTTTCTTTTCTCGTTTGTCTCTGCTGGTGTCAAATACCTGGGTGTTGTGACACAGCTGGGTGCAAGTTCAGCTGCTCGCTCCCTCTTATGTTTCAGTTAACTGGCTTGCGACGTTCCAGTCATCCAGCAGAGGTTACCAAGGGATTGCATCTCGGCACATGAGGCAGATGACAAGTGGATTAAAAGGACCCGGTCCCCTTGGATATTTTTTGTTTGTATCAGCTCCTAATGTTAAAATTGATGCAAATGATCAGGAACAAGAGGAGTTCTCCTGTCTGCATGGATGCAATGGTGATGCAATGGCATTTGACCTAAATTTGCTGGACTCAGCAGATCTACTGATTGCTGATGCAAGAGCTCCACTAAGCTAGTACTGGAAGTCAGGACTGGACGTTCCTCAAACTCATAACTGTCTGCATACAGTATTATAATCTCTCTGGACCTACTTGGATTGAATCACGTCATACCATTCTGTGTCTCTGGACTGTTGAAGCAAGCCCAGTTAGAAACTTTCCTAAGTGTCCCGCCGCCATATGTTTCCCTTGAACACTCTGAGCAAAAATAGTGTGAAAGTTCTCCGAGTAATTTGGGCTTAATTTAACACAGTTGCAAACAAGTTATCTGACAAGGTACTTGGCAACAACTTGTTGAGGGTGTGACCAGCCCCTTGGGTCAGATCCTAAAGCGGCAGATCAAAGTTGGCATGTGGGTGTAAAGTAGGGCGGTCGCGTGCGCCTTCTTGGCCCTCATCTAAATGTGTGGAGTGGATGTGGGGTGGGGTGGGGTGGGGGTGGGGGGGAGTAGCAGAATGTCTGTAGCACCTTCTTCTGGCTGTCTGCATCTAAACACACACTAAAAGAAGCCCGCAGAGGGAGGCTGCCCAACACATACACACTCTGTGAGAAGCTGGACACATTTCAAGTGTGGAGAGGACCACCACGGTGCAGTGAACAGAAGTACTAGATCTTGACAGAAAGACTATCCACAGACAATGGAAGGGCCAGCTCACAATGAAGGGTAGGCTCAAGCATATTAATATTAACATTTATCACTGACAACATTTACTTTATGATTCCTGAGAATCTAATACTTTTGGTAATTTGATGTGATCTTTGCTTTTTTTTTTTTTCTTTTTTTACATTGACAAAAAGTCCTAAATATTCTTATAGATGAGCATTTATCAGTGTGAAACCTTTTCTTGTGTGGGAAACTTTGTGTTATTATTTTTTCTGTGTGGAACATTTATGCTGATTACCAATACATTTTTGGCATCTGCTCTTAGCGAAGCCTTAAATCCAAGTCTCTGAGACTGTAGACATATATCTTGTAATGCATCCTGACATAGGGCCTTTTATTATTCATCTGTGACTGGTCATCAAGCTCAGACGTTCTTGGTGGACATGTTGATATGTTGTTTGTGGCTCAGCAAAGATCACTGATAGTTAAACAGGGTTTATAAATACCAACGCTTTCTAATAAAACTGCAACACACACCATAATGTATTCTCCCTGGCGCTGAAGACTCTGACGCAAGATATGAAAGTGTTTGAATTAATGAGACCAGGGTATAGGTATGAATGTATTAGCGATAGGGAGAGGTGGAAATGAAGCATTAAACTGATTTTTTTGTTTTAAGTGTAGGTGATGAGATAATACATATCATGAAAAAAACATGGAAAGATTCAAGTTGCCAAGTTCTCGAATTTTCAGCAATACTTTACTTTCTCTCTAGTGTTATTTCAGCTTAAGTGGAGGAGTGTCCACTGCCAGCGCTGGTGATCAGGATACACAGATATCAGATATCAAGATTAGATTATTCAGAGATATCAGATTTATCAAGATATCAGCTGAGTGAAGTGTATCTATGACTTTCAGAATGATGGTGACAAAAAAATATATAGAAATAACATCTAAGCTAGGTGGATATAAGTATTGATATATAAGTCTTATGATTTAATGTGTGCCATATGCCCCACACGAAAGCAATATGGTGACATATCAGGGGGAGGAAGCTCCGGTGGACAACCTTTCCACACAGAAGCAGCATCCTTCCTCTGTTGCTATAGAAACAGAACCCACCATGGACACACAACACGTGTTTCAGTGAGCTTATCATAGCAATAATACAGTGTGTTATCCATGTCTGTGCACGAGATGTGAGTGTACACTTGATGCAGTATAACCGGGATGAAGTTTACGTAAGAACCATGCATAATGAAATTCCTCTGTAGACCTCAAGAACCATTTCCAATTCGAATTAAACTTTTTTTTAATACTAAAACTGATCTCGAACCATCACAGAACAAAACGAAAAAAAAAAAAAAAACCTTTGTCGAGCCAAGTATACATTCTGTTATGCACTAGAAAAATATGCCACTAAAATTCCAATTAACACTACTGAGTGTTTATTTAGCACAGTGGACTTCAGGGACTGAACTGGCAAAGGAAGCTTTTTGCATGTGAAAGAGCTGGATGAGATTTCCCATTGAGATGATGACAACCGATCCAATAATAACATTGAAAACTGCAGTGCTGGGATGCAGATATTTAATGTTATGAAACGCTTTCCAGTGAGACTAAAGTAGTTTTATACTATTGTTATGTATGCATGCAGAAAGAGTTCATTATCTCTGTGTGTATAAGATAACACACAATATTCAAATAAGCATGAAGTTACCAGACCAGAAAACAAAAGCATTATTTTTAACAAAAATAATGAAGCCAAAAAGAAATTGGGGCAATACATGATTCAAAAGCTTGTACAGTAGATACACCTTTAGCAGCGATAACTTGAAGTAAGTATTTCCTGTATGACTTACTGTCAGTCTCTCACATCACTGTCGATGAATATTTGCTTATTTTCATTACAACCTTGGTTCATTTCGTTGAGGTGATTGGGCCACATGTGAGCAATACCAAGTACCCCTTACTGCTTTCACAGGATTTATGCAGGCATGTTTCAGCCCTTGATTAATTGATCATCAGCAGGCTCTATAGCTGTCTCAAGAGCCAATTCCAAAAGGGAAAGACATAACCAATGATCTTAGAGAAGCAATTTTTTGCTGCATATCATATTTTGAGTTCAACATTCCAGAGTGAGAAAAATTGTTCAGTTGATTATACAGTTGCCAATCTTCCCCGAAGTGGACGTCCCAGCACATTCAGACCGTCTGAGAGTGCAATGCTCAAAGTAATACGAAAAAACCCAAGAGCTACATTTCAGACCCTGCAGGACTCACTGAATGTTAAAGACCATGAGAGCACAATTAGAAGAAGACTGAACAAGTACGGTTTGCATAGGAATACTTGTTGCATAGTTTCCTACAACTACAAGGCTTCTGGAACAATTTCTTATGTACAAATGAGACCAAAGTGGAATTGTTTTGCATTAATAACTGGAGGGGTGATCATTTGGGCTTGTTTTTGTAACCACAGGACCGGGGCACCTTGCAGCCATTGAGTCGACCATGAACTCTGTACTCTGTATTCCAGAGTATTCTAGAGGCAAATGTGAGGCCATCTGTCTGACGATTAAAACTGGGTTAGGCGACAAGTCAATGATCTGATGCACACCAGTAAATCTACCTCAGAATGGTTGTAATATTAAAGGATCAAGATTTTGGGATGGTCTAGTCAAAGTCCACACCTCAACGAAATTGAAATGATGGCAGAACATTAAGAGAGCTGTGCATAAGTGAATGCCCAAAAACCTCGATGGACTGAAGGAGAATGGGCCAAAATTTGTCCACAAATTTGTTAAAGACCATGAGAGCACAATTAGAAGAAGACTCTGATGTGAGAGACTGTTAAAGTCATACAAGAAGGTATTGCTAATAAATGTAGATCTACAAGCCAAAGAATGATGGAGGTACTTAGTATTGCCCACAATGATTATTTTTGGGATTCATTTTTGTTAAATAAATAATGGCACAGTCAAAATAAGGTTCTATGTTGTTGTTTGTATGATATTGTGTTAGCCCAATACTAAAACCCACTATGACCAGATGATTTTAATTACTGTACTTGCTCGGTTTCCGATTAAAAATTAATTAAAAATCTTTGCTCGTTTTGCGGAACACTCGTAAACCACGCTACTCGCAATCCAAGGTTCCACGGTATGTTGTTACACACACGTACAAAAACTAAAATACAGAATAAAACGACCAACTATTACACGACTGCACTATCCCAGTATAAGTACAAGTCAGGTACATATGTATTTGGACAGCGACACTATTTTTGTACGCCGCCAAAATGAAATTGAAATGAAGTGTTCAAAAGATAATGGAAGTGCAGACATTCAATGTAATTTAACAGGCTTAATAGGAATATTATTTCTCGTCTGGCACATGGAAGGCCATGTAGGGCATCCTCAGTGCCGGTCGCAAGCCTGGGTAGATTGGGAGGATTGTGGCAGGAAGCTCATACTGTAGGTCATAAAACCTGTGCCAAGTTGACTGTGTTGAGTGGGGAGCAGTTCAAATGGAACTGTTATACTGATAATGTAATGACTGATAAAAGTAGCAGGATGACTTCTAAAGTGTATGGAACTAAACTTTCTATGCAGATTTATTCAAATACTGTATTAACTTAAAAGGACAATGCTTCTCACTACAACTGGATAATGACCTAAAACATACTGTGAAAGCAATAGCTTTCACTTTTTTGAAGACAAACCTGAGGGCAGAAAGACCCACCAGCATGTCAAAAAAGGAAACACAGTAGCTTAAATAATACAAAAAAGTGTATAGCGCTTTTCCACTAATGGAGCCGTTAATGGCTTTAATTCCCGAAGAGGAAAACATTAGTAAAGAGCACATGTAAGTTATATGAATGGAATCAGTTACTTTAAATCCGTGACCCATTACGACATAAAGATATTAATGACCATTTTGGAACAGATGTCCAGACTGACAGGTGTTTAATGAGGCAATACAATACAGATCATTATTTTAGAAATATTTGACTTGACATGTTCTCACCCAATATACATTTGTGTTACACTTGTTTTATTCCATGCAAAAATGATTTAAGTAGAAAATCAGGATTTACTAAAAGCCTGCTCTTTAATGTCAGTTTTCTCATTCTTCATGCACACAAACTGTACGTATAGACATTGTGGAAATGTGTCTTTAGTCAGTCATTGGCATGAACACGACAGGGCGAACATGTACATGCCTGTTTTAAAACATTACATGGCTGGATACTGCTGAGATAATCCAGTGAAAAGTGATCCTCTCTTCACAGTTCCCCGCAGCTTAATGTTATGGTCACAATTGCCTTCAAATATTATGAATTTAGCCGGTCAGTACAGCAACCCAGATAGACTTTAAATACTGCAATATTCTCAATCATCATTTCTGCTAGACCATGAACAGTTACCAGAGCATGCCTACATAGCCTACATACCCTGCAATATACAATATCATTTAGCTTCATAAAATCTGTGCCAAATTTCATAAAACTCTTATGTTGCTCAGTCAGTAGAGAAAAAAAAATGTAGCTGGATGAGTCCCACACAAACTGTGCCAATGTGTATGCTGTGGTAAAGAAGAAGGTAGAGAAGCAGAATCTGTCTCTTTAAGAACTGGTCCTTGGGCAGGTTGTGGTGTTGAGTAAGGAGGTGGATCCCTGCCTGTCTTTATTCCGCCTGATTCTCCCAACAAGCATTCCTATCAACAATCCCTGCCTCACTACTAGCTTGCTTCTCTGCCAATGTTTGTGAGAATAATTGATTGAGTTCTGTTGGGTTTACTTTCAGTATTGTTCACTTGGTTTGAGTGTGTTTATGTGCATGCATGCATGACTTTATCATCACCTGAAGACTCCTGCACTTTTCTGAGCCAACCTTCTCAAGCCAGGTGTGTAACATCTGCATTATCAGTGAGTGTATTTATTGAGCTTTTTTTCTTCTTCACTCAGGAGCAAAATCTTTGCCTCTACTCATGTATATTCCTTCATGTCATTTATAAGTATTGTGTTGATATATATATATATATATATATATATAAAAAAAGGAGAGATAGGAGACATGGACATGTGGTGTGCTCTCACAGCATCTTGCTTCTATTTTCAGTGATACTGTAGATTTTGCTTTTTTCTTTTGCTGGCTGCTGTTTGAGATAAGTAGATATGATTCACATTTTTTTTTGGACTGTTCTTGTTCTTAATATTTATTATTCTTAAAATCGTGCTCGAGAACAAACAATTAATTTGTAATTTATTTTTAGTATAAAACATAGATAGATAGATAGATAGATAGATAGATAGATAGATAGATAGATAGATAGATAGATAGATAGATAGATAGATAGATAACATTTTAGTGTTTTGTTTTCTGTGAATTATTTAGGGGTCTAAAATTATGTCATAAATAAGTTTTATATAAAGATTATTTATTATATAAAGATTGTATTTTACGGGAATGTGTGTTAACAAATAGGGAACAACAGATCTATATCTGGATGGATGGATAAATAGATAGACAGATAGACAGACAGACAGACAGACAGACAGACAGATAAATAGATATTGCACCAGCAGCTCCTACTCACACCTTGGCTGGTTCTTTGAAGCTGACTACATGCAATTACCAAATTAATGAGTGTTTAATTAGATGTTCCATGCAGTGTCAGAGCTAATTTCAAGATAAACTTGAAGTTGATCATTAAATGTGTTAATCTCACTAGAAATATACAGTGTAATAATGTAGTATTATAAAAGAGTTTAACAGAATAGATTGCTGAGTAGTTAGATACTGTAGATAGATAGATAGACACTGATCACCAAGGAAATTTCTGATATCCAGCCGCAATAGAGACAGTAACACATAGACAGATCTATTAGAAGTGATTACACACTGTATATAGTCATTATACACAGGGAAATGTGGAAACTGACCAAAAGTTATTTATACACTCCTAAGAACAAAAACCTATAAAACTTATAAATAAAAAGAATATATATTCTATATATAATATATATTATATGCAAATAGGTCCCAAGCAATAATAATTAGAAGGAAAAAGGCACAAGTGAAATGAAGTGGAATTCAGTGCAACCTTGATGTGCAATTATATGTGTGACAAATTGTTTTTGCAAATTCATTCAGAAATGTCCCAAACGCAAACGCAGAGACACCAAAACTAAACAGTTCCTCCACTTGCTAGTGCTGATGTTCACAGCTGGATGATGTTTACACTACCCGAATACTGTACATGGAGGTGAAATCCCCATATGGGCTTTAATAATGAAAAAATGTGAAAAACAGGCAAAATAAATACTCTCACTTCTTTTTTAACATGCTGTTAACTAACACATGATGATTAAACACAAGTAAAAATACCCGCTCAGAATAATCAATGGCTGAGTGACTGAACTGTGAGACTGACATGAACAGATAAATATAGCACGTTTATTTTCACTATGCAGGTGCAAGGATAAAAGATAGAGCAGCAAGTTTAACTGATAATTGACTTGGCATCCCACGGGATCAAGGATAACAAATAGTGACTGTCAAATGTAACTGAGAAAGCTTTCGGTTAGAGATTTAAATCCGCTCACTGCTTTTATATTTAAAGCATTTGTTGTTATTAGCAGCTTCAGTAATGTATTAGGTAAACAACCAAAATGATTTTCTGTCCAAAAGACCAGTCAGTGCAAAACAAGAACTGAGCGGCTTGGAAAACAGTATACCCTTTTATTCTCTATGAGCTCCAGAAGCTGGGACGGTAAACTTGCTCTGTCTCTGCAGTAAGGAAAGACAAAAGTTTCTCACCCGAATGAGAAATTAAGAGTTTTCAGATAATGAAAATTTAAACTGCAATCACGCACTTGCCAATCTTGTTGCATTTGCTCCTATGAATATTATTATTTTTTGAACCGCAGCTTGGAAGCCAGAAACATAGATGAGTGTTGCAGCATAAAGGTGCACAATAGTGCAAATCTCTGTTCAAGAGACATTTCCTGTATTTGTGGCTGTGTCAATATGCTACAAGAAGTGGCATGATGTTGTTGTAAATGTCCACCATAAAAGATTCACAGAGATGCCTGAATTATTAAGAGAATGTCTGTTAACTGATCTGTGGTCAGGTTTCCCCACTGTTTGATCTTACAGGGCTTGCAAAGTTTAGTCCGTGAAAAAGAACTCCAAACGAAAGACTTTTAGTTTTGTTACAGATGCAAGCAATCATTCCTTTCAGTAAGTATTGCAGGACAAAGCACTTTTTTTTTTTCACAGCGCTACTAAAACCCGTGCTCAGTCATTTACTGTACTGTGCAACATAGAACATATGAAAAATGTAAAGGTTCGGTTTTAAATCGCCTAAAGGCAAGTCCCATTTGTATCTGTTGGGATTTAATCCTTTGGAGTCATGCAGTCCCTGGTATATTTGCTTAAGAAACCTAGAGCAAATCTAACAGGTAGTGACACACCATTCAATTGTGTACATAATTGTGTAAGCTATCACTGATATGCCTTTTTAAAAATATAAATTTTCACATTTTGCTGTAAAATAAATTACTAATCAATAACTTGTTTGCTAAGATCTAAGCAATATAGGATGCCAAAAACATTTTGTTCAACCACCTTTGGCTTTGAATACACCACACATTGTAATGGCCAATTCATGTGTGAAAATGATTTGTCTTTCACAAATTGAGTCCTGGAATATGCCCATACCATCAGGGAAGAAAAATAATTTACTATTACTAATAGAAACATGATTAATGTGATGCCCTGGTCATTCAGTACATTCAGGTCGTCAGCTGACTTCACTTTATTGCCACATAATGTAAAGTTGCTGAGCCTAGACCTGATCAACTGACCAACCCCAGATCATAACAGTGCCAATTTCCAGAGACTTATACACTGGGCACTATGCATGATGGGTGCATCGCTTTATGTGCTTCCTTTTTCACCTTGAGACTCCCATTGCTCTGGCGGTACCTGGGCTTGTCCAACCACATGACCTTTTCTCTTGCTCCAAAGAGCAATTTTTATGTTGTTGTTAGGAACCTCCACCAGAGGTCACTGTTGATGTCTGTGTAGTTCTTGTTGGTTGACTCAGTTTCCCAGAAGCCACCTCAGTCAGGTTATGAGTGCTCACCTGAACTGAGGTGGCTCGTTAAAGCTTCTATAAATAGCAGTTTGTTCTGGGAAACTGGGTCGAGCATTATTTGTTGCTATATTTGTTGGTATGTTTTGTTGTTTTTGTATATACTGTCATGTGGGCATTCCTTTTTGTTTGTGTAAGTTTATATTTTAGTTATATTGTTTTACCTTTGTTTAAAGAGGGCTCTAGTTGTGTTTTCTGTATGTTCCTTGTTCTAGTGGATTCATGGAGCTGTTCTGTTCAGTGTTTAGCTAGGCTGTGTCTCCTCCTGTGTACAGTGTAAGTACTGATCTGTGTCTCCCCAGTGTCAGCCTTCTGGTTTAATCCTTTTATGTGTAGTATTCCTTGTATGTGTAGCCACATGAGGGCTTAGCCGCTAGCAGGGTTAGCCGCTAGTAGGCCTTGTCGGCTAGTAGGGTTATTCCCTAGAAGGGTTAGCCTCCAGTAGGCTAGCCTCTAGTGGGATTGACTGCTAGTGGTTCTGGTCGCTAGTAGGTTAGCCGATAGTTTGGTATAGCCCCATGTGTGCCTTGTCTTGTGTTCAGTCCCCCCCTATTAGTTCAGTACTAACCCAGTTAGCCACTAATCCCTTAGATACTAACCCGGTCAGGTCAGCACCCAGTGTCCCCAGTATTGCATGTAGCTACTAACCACACTAGCCACTAATCCAGTCCAGTGTCCTGTCTCTCCAGTGTCCTGTCTCTCCAGTGTCCTGTCTCTCCAGTGTCCTGTCTCTCCAGTGTCCTGTCTCTCCAGTGTCCTGTCTCTCCAGTGTCCTGTCTCTCCAGTGTCCTGTCTCTCCAGTGTCCTGTCTCTCCAGTGTCCTGTCTCTCCAGTGTCCTGTCTCTCCAGTGTCCAGTTCCCCTATGTGTCTTTAGTTAGCTCCAGCTCCATGTTTCCTCATCCCGGGTTCCCATGTCAGCCCCGGGTTCCCATGTCAGCCCCGGGTTCCCATGTCAGCCCCGGGTTCCCATGTCAGCCCCGGGTTCCCTGTGTTCAGATCCGTTCCTGTGTTTTCCCTGAGCCCTAGTTTTAGTTTACGTTTGTTGTTTTGGTTCCTTTGTTTGTGTCTGTTTTGAGTTTTGTTAATAAAGACTCTTTCTGTTTGCCTACCCCTCTGCCTTCATGCCTACCCTCATGCCCACGGCAACCACACCATCAGGCGGTCTAGCCACTACCACCAGCTAGACCCATGACAGTTGTCTTGCAACTGGATGCCTTTTTTTCTGATTAGCCTCAAGAGCCAACACCGCTGTTTAGTCCCAGTTTTGTGAATTTTCATCACTTTGTTTGTGTGAGGAAATATTAAACATGGCTATGATTTCTACTGTACTTTTTTTACTGCAATGTTCCCAAGTTTGAATTAGTGTCTGATCATGGTCAGTTATAATTTTTCTTTCAGGTGTTTAATAATGTGGTGGACAATTTATAACCAAATTCCAATCATTTAATGTTTTCTTCGATTGATTTTTTTTTTTTTTTTAGCTAGGCACTTGTTCACTCGTTTGGCTGTTAATATTTCCTATCACATTTTTCTAATATTCTAACCAAAGAACTCATTTTCTGTTTTCAGGTTGCATTGCATCATGACACAGAGAGTTACTCTGACTTTGCTTCTCTGTTGTAGTTGTGGTTGGCTCATCTCAACCTGTGAAGGCCAAGGTAAATATATCTGCCTGACTAGGAAAACACACCAGCACCAGCAGCAAGATAACCTAATACTGAGATTATACAACATGGCTGGTACCGAATAAAAGTAATGAGTTATGGGAGAGCTCGAATTCACAAAAGTATTGCACTGCTGCATTCATTATCAAGCGAATTCCAAGAGAGTATCTGTCTTGTCAAAAATATCTTATATAAGATGCAAGTATGTGCCTACTCCAGGTATTTATTGCTTCAGTATGCTAATGCCTCTGACATAAAATCATGATGTACAACTTTCATAAAAGTATAATGTAAAACAGTATCCAAAGTCTTGGGGAAATAGGCAGTGTAGATTCCCTTGTAGCTGATGCATCATGGTGCTATGATATTATTTTTTTGGACGGACAAGCTTATTATTATTATTATTATTATGGGTGATAAATTGTGCAATGTGTCCAGGGACTACAAGGTAAAACCCCCAAATTCTGAAAAGCTCTAACTGATTTTAGGCTAAACCTTTAACAGCAAATTGGAGCCAGGGGATAACGTGCTAAATCTGTACTGGCTAAATGTTTTTCTAGGGGCAGAAACGGCCAAGTAGATGCTGGGATTGAATGATCCTTAATTTCACAGGGATCAGGTTACATCTCCCTCATCCCCTTCAGATGTTAAGAGCCGAGCTTCTTCCTTCCACCCAGCCGACAGTCTTCAAGCTTAAGCACACGCACACACTTCCAGGCACGTGGAGTGGCAGCAGGCGTATAGCCCTTCAAAGGTTTGAAATGAAGGAAACCAAACCTGCATGTTTCACTGGCACCAGGGTGCTGGCCACGGCCACAGGGGTGCAGGAGACCTGGGATAGAGTTTCATGGCCAGAGTAAATTTAGCTCCTTGTGGTTTGAACTTGAAGCCTACGGACTAGATCTGCTGAGTGACATCCCTCCAGAGGCGAGTGGTTGAGACTACATCCCTTAGGAGTAAGAGTGAGAAGGATAGACAGAGAGCGTCACATCACCTGTTTTTTAGGCATCATATGCACCTTTACAGCGCTGTTCCAACAACCTGAAACAACTGTTAGTAATTGAATGAATCGTGATGGATTATGAGAGCGGAATTACTTCAATAAAGGTCAAATCCGAATCTGTATAGTTTGTTGTAATGTAAATAACTTTCAGGCGTACAGACTCGGGTATACAAATGATCTTGTGGGGCCAAGTGCTTTTTCATTCCAACTCCAGCGTGTTGGTTCAGTTGGCTTTAGTGTTGTTGGCTGCTTACAGAAATTTGTGCCAAGGTCCACTAGGGACTTTGCCAAAATGCTTTCCCTGACTCATGTGGGTTGTTTGGAGCACATCTAGAATGAAAGGCAGGTACTAGAGCCTTCAAAACCGGACCATTAATTATAAAAAACAAACAAAAAAAATGTTCCTATTAAAAAAAATATTTGCACATACATATAAGCAATCTGATTCCCTTCAGTCAAATTCTTACTAGGATTTATTTACTAAATCATTTGGTATTAAAAAGGCCATATATGATCTTATAAATCATATTCATATATATATGAAAACATCCACACAATTAAATCATAAAAAGTGCTGTTTGACATTTCAGGCTGTTTAGCTCTTAAATGTTGCTGTAACTTCATTTAGAACTAATCCATGGCTTTCCCAGCTGTCTCTATTTAAGAGATTACTTGTTCTATTGTTGCTCTGGATTGCTCCAAACACTCTCAGATAACTGTTAGTACTTTTCAGCTGTTGCATTGATGGCACAAAAAGGCCAGGTGTGCATTGTTTAGGGTTCACTACGCTCCCATGAACACAGATTTTACAGAGAGTCAGTTTTAATGGAAACTGCAGGTCATAACAGCCTGACTAAATTAATGTCAGTGCACATGCCAGTGGCATGGCATTTTGTCCCCAATTTTTTATATCATGAAATTGATACCATGTAGCAGAAATTGGTTAAAAATGCGGCAATGTTTTCCCGAAAATATTTCCAATCTCCTACTGGTATTAAAGTTTTATATAGAGTATATATGTCTGTCAATATATAAAAGCTGTCCTAACACACAAAGTTAATGTACAACACACATTACAATAACAGACATTCTTTTGAGGATAAATATTATATTTCATAAATTCATAACATCCTGAGCAGACTGAAAGAGTGTCAGGAAACAATCTGGGGGCTGGGACGTAAGCAGTAGTGAATTCCAGTGGTGTTGAAACAAAGCTCTTACAGGCAGCAGCTTGAAAACATTCCTGTCCTACTGGAGCACATATTCTTCAGCACAAATACAAACCCTCTAGAACACACGCATACATACAAACATACACGCACACACGCACACACAAAGAGCATAGTCAGTAGTGTGTATTGAATTATATTCAAGATGGGACATAACTTAAATGCAAGAAAGAATAATTTCCCATAATCTTTTTTGTAGAAACAGTGGAAATATTCCAAAAAATATACCTGTATGCATTAGGAAACTATAGGAAAAAAGGTGTGAACACATTACCACTTCTCCAGTTAAATATAAATCAGAACCTATTAACATGCCGAAAAAATCAAGATCATCAAAAATGGAAACTACATACAATTGTCATTGTATAACCCTGACATGCGAAATGACTATATGCTGACCTACTACACCGCACAAAGCAATCATCACTGCAAAAGGAAACAAAACTAATTAGTTGTTTATGCCCTCTGAGAGACCTTCAAAATATCACTCCCTGGCAGCTTGTCAAAACAAATTAACCACCCAGCAGACCACAGCTGTCTAAGGGTGTAGCCTCATGGCTCGCCAGCTGTTCTGTTACTACCGAGTCATTATGGAAGTGCAACATAAACTGTTGAAAAGGAACACCATGTCTGCTGCTAGTTACACATACTGCCAGGTCAGAGTTCAACACACTAGAATTAGTATCCTGCAGCACTGTTACGTTAAGCCTATCAGATGAATTTTTCCATTCCAAGCTTTATAATAGCGTCATATAGAACTGAATAAAATAATATAATGGGCACACAGTAAAACACACTTAACTTTAATCTTCGTTCCTTCTTTATATATCTTCAAATCTTCAACTGTAAGAAAACTCCCAGTTAGCTCAAAGGTGTTCTAGTGAACAATTAATTAATGTTGGTTGTTTTCTTTTTTGACAGAATTGGTACCATCGACTACTCCTGCAAACTGCTCCTGTACACTTGGCCATGGGAAGTGCGCTGAAGATGGCAGCTGCAGGTAACATTAGCGGCCATGACTGAAAACAATTTTAAATGTACAGTGAAAACCAAAATAGGCGTCACATTATGAAATGACAAATGTTGCATATTGTATGTGCACTAAACAGCATCATTTATTAATTCTAAAAATAGTACGTTAGGCAGCTACAGTATATAAACTAAACACTGTCATAGATAACTCTAGTTCCATGTGGAAGAATGGTTCTATGGACGCTATGGCATTACTGCCAAGTGAGTTGTGAAACACCTGCAGAATTTTGGCCCATTCTGGCCCATTACTACACTGCTTGAGTTCATTGAGGCTTAAACGTGGACATGCAACAGGACGATGATTCCAAACACACCAGGAAATCCACATCAGACTGGCTGAAAAAGAAAATGATCAAGGTTTTGGAATGGCCGAGTCAAAGCTCAGACCTCCAACCAATTGCAATGCTGTGGCGAGACCTTAAGAGAGTGAAACAATGTTGTAAAGAAGAATGGGCCAAAATTCATCCACAGAAATGTGAGAGACTGATAAAGTCATAGAGGAAAAGATTACTTCCTGATAAAGGTGGATCTACAAGCTATTGAATCATGGGGGTACTCAGTATTGCCCACATGTTTTTTTTGTCCATTTTTGTTAAATAAATAATAGCACTGTGAAAAAAAATTGTTGTTTTTATTATGTTTTTTTTTTTACACAAAACACACAGAATTCAAAAAAGTTGTACTAGTTTTTACACATGACTGTATGGTTTTAAGGACCATAAGAACCTCTATGCTCAGAGTGATGAATGGCTCATCAGTCACTCAATGCAATTTTAATTCATCTCTGCCAGCAACTTGCTCCATTTGTAGAGAAACCAAGCACCCCATCTTGCAGAAACCACTATATGGCCAAAAGTATGCCGCCACCTTACCATCACACCCAGTGTGAATCTTTTTCCAAATTGTTGCCACAATTTTGGAAGCATGTAGTTGACTAGGATGCTGCAATACCTTCACTGTAACGAAAGGCCCCAAAGTATCACTAGAACCTCACTGGAACTAACCTGTTCCAGCTTGAATGTGAACATACATAAAGACAGCCTAGAGCTCTGACCCCACCCTTCCTGGAAATAAATTGGAGTGCTGACCTGACCTTCTCACAGTCATCTGTATCCACATTTACTTGTACCATTGTAATTGCATGGGCACAAATAGTCACATCAACACTCTAATGGAAATCTAATGGAAAGCCTTTCCAAAAATGTGGATGCTGTTACAACAGCAAATGTCGGACCAGCTCTGGTACAGGATGTTTAACAAACGAATATGAATGTGACGGTCAGGTGTCCATGCACTTTGCAGAATGTCGCAGTACAACATTTGTTCCCATTTCATTAATTTAATCGACATAATTAAATTCAATTTAATATAAAGAAATGAGGGTGGTTCAAGACTTTTGCACAGTACTGTATATTGGACACAAGTGGCATAAAATCACTGTTTTTTTTTTAAGGAAACCTTTTCACTGTAATATAAAAAGTGTACGGCCAAGAATAAATGGGACAATTTTGAACGTGTAGGATTTACCAGCATCCACTGTTTACAGTTGTGCGGTGTGTACATTTGATAAATGGCAAGTTACTCATGTACTCGTGGTTTTTGTATGTAGAATTCCTTGGAAAATCTTCCGGCAAGGTCACATCATTATTTATGACGCAGTATTCATAATAAAAAAGAAGAAAAATACATACAACATATGGCATGTGGTAAGGTGGCAATCATGAACCAGGGCACCCTGTTGCAGTGAACACTGCAGGAATAGGGTCAACAGTATGTTATGGCACTGTCAGAGTCGTCTAGCAGCTGCTCAGCAAACCTCTCTCTCTCTC
>QMIH01001684.1:47990-100467 GCA_003987875.1 Clarias batrachus | reverse complement strand
ATATATATATATATATAAGCGACCACTTCTCAGACACACAAAAAGCAAGGACAGTATTAATAAAATTTATTTATTGTGCACAAATAACTGTTAAAGTAAGCACATTTTGTTAAAAATTGTGAATGCCTCCTATTAATCAGATTAAACAGTGTCTTAATAAATTGACTTGACTCTCCCACTGGCCCATCCCATTGACCTTACCTATTGAATTTAGACAGAAAATTAATTTCCTCTTGGAAAATGGGTGATTAAAAGAGTATCTGCTATTTATCCTGATGTTTTTATGGATTGTTTTCTGGTGAAAGGCCTCCCTTCTGCCTATCACTAGCACTAAAAGTGTCCTCAGGATTCATAGATACTGCCCTGTCATCAGTGGCTGGAGGTATAAGGATTTGTACAAATGATTCCTACATGCACCACCAAAGAGCTGCTTATCCAGGATACAGTCAGTCACACACACAGTGCTTGGTCTCACTCAGAAAAAGCTCCCTAATGAGGCAGACCACACAATTCAACTGTCGGAAGACTTTTTTGAGAATTCCCCAACATCCACTCACCTAAAGGATTATTAGGAACACCTGTTCAATTTCTCATTAATGCAATTATCTAATCAACCAATCACATGGCTGTTGCTTCAATGCATTTAGGGGTGTGGTCCTGGTCAAGACAATCTCCTGAACTCCAAACTGAATGTCAGAATGGGAAAAAAAGGTGATTTAAGCAATTTTGAGCGTGGCATGGTTGTTGGTGCCAGACGGGCCGGTCTGAGTATTTCACAATCTGCTCAGTTACTGGGATTTTCACGCACAACCATTTCTAGGGTTTACAAAGAATGGTGTGAAAAGGGAAAAACATCCAGTATGCGGCAGTCCTGTGGGCGGAAAAAGCATTAGTGAAGCCACAACACACACAACCTTGAGGCAGATGGGTTATAACAGCAGAAGACACCACCGGGTACCACTCATCTCCACTACAAATAGGAAAAAGAGGCTACAATTTGCACGAGCTCACCAAAATTGGACAGTTGAAAATAGGAAAAATGTTGCCTGGTCTGATGAGTCTGGATTTCTGTTGAGAAATTCAAATGGTAGAGTCAGAATTTGGCGTAAACAGAATGAGAACATGGATCCATCATGCCTTGTTACCACTGTGCTGGTGGTGTAATGGTGTGGGAATCTTTTCGTGGCACACTTTAGGCTCCTTAGTGCCAATCGGGCATCGTTTAAATGCCACGGCCTACCTGAGCATCGTTTCTGACCATGTCCATCCCTTTATGACCAGCATGTACACATCCTGTATAAAATGTGTACTAAAGATTTTAAAAATCTAGTGTTTAGATTCTTTTAGAACACAAATCTTAGCTGAGGTGAGGACACATTTGAGTGAGATTGACATTATGTATAGGGATGTCTATAAAAAATAATACTTAAAAATTGCCACTGATTTTGTTTTGTGAAATTGTTGTGCAGATGTGATCCAGGCTGGGGAGGGCCCTTTTGTGAGGACTGTGTCCGGATGCCCGGCTGTGTTCATGGTTCCTGTCATCAGCCATGGCAGTGCACATGTTTAGATGGCTGGACAGGCCGCTTCTGTGATAAAGGTAATGCTTTCTAGTTGATTGCAAAAAACGTAAGAAAAAAAAAACACTGATTAATCATAACATTAAAACCATAATATTGAGAGTTCCCCCTTGTGCTACTTAATCAACTCTGTGGAGATAGGACCTCCATGTACTCACCACTGCATAATGGAACCAGTGGTTACATAACAAGACCAGTCCTTGTGGTGGCTTGGTCCTTGTCAAAGTTGCTTAGATCCTTATTTTTGCCCATTTTTCCTGCTTAAAACACACGAACTTTGAGAACTGACTGCTGCCTCATGTATCCCACCCCGTGACAGATGCCATTGTAATCGCATGATAATTCACTGTCAGTGGTGTTCATTTGGGTGCTTGTATTTACATTTTAAACTCATTCATTTATTTCTTTGCTTACCCAGATATTAATGTTTGTCAAAATGAGAAGCCATGTCAAAATGGAGCCACTTGCTTCCTAAATGATGCAGGAGAGTACAACTGTTTATGTCCCGATGGCTTCCATGGAAAAAATTGTGAGCTAAAGACTGGGCCATGCCATAAAATCAAGTGAGTGTTATTTATTTTTTTAATAATTATTAGAATATTAATACAGTTTTTTTTTTTTTTGCAACTGGAAGCTGATCAGTTTTTATTGAATTTCATATTTTGAAATAATATTTATATAGCATTTATGGTACGTATTAAAACCATAAATGAGTTTAGCATTAAATTACTTCATTATGCTATTGATTATAATAAAATATGAATTAATTGGTGAATTTTAAACACATACTTTAAGTCTGTAATTTAAAAGCACTTTTTGTCCCAGATTTATTGCTGCATCAGCCCAGAATTAGCTACATACACTGGCATGAGCTACGCAACAGCCTGGTCAATTTGATGCCTCTGGAGAGCAATCATGTAATTCAATGGGCTCATTACTGGCCCTGTAAGAGCTTGCTAATACTACCAGACTGCAGTCATGCTCCTACTGTTCTCCCAGAGTGCACTAAAACTCACACATCAAGTGGTTTCCAGGGAAACCACAGCAGCGCTGAAAGAGCGAGGCATTGTGTAGTGTAGATATTTCACACTGCAAAACTGGAATGCAATATTTCTAAATTATTAACCCAGTTTTGAACCATCATAAATCATACTGTAGTAGTTAATTACATTACTCATTTTATTATTTATTTTTAAAAAAGTTTTGGCCCTAGACTTGGGGAAGCATTTGAATATTTGTAATTTCTTTCACTCTATTCTGATGTATCTTAGGTCCCCCTGTAAGAATGGTGGCTTATGTGAAGATCTAGGTGGCTTTGCACCTGAGCTTTCTTGTCGATGCCTAGTTGGCTTTACAGGACCTCGCTGCGAGACCAACATGGATGATTGCCTAATGCTCCCCTGTGCGAACGGTGCCACTTGTGTGGATGGGGTGAACCGCTTTTCGTGCCTTTGCCCTGCTGGATTTACGGGTCGTTTCTGCACTGTCAACCTGGACGACTGCGCCAGTCAACCCTGCCTCAATGGAGGCCGCTGTATAGACCGCGTCACCAACTTTCACTGCCTTTGTCCTGCTGGATACTCTGGTCGGACTTGTGAGCTTCCACTGGGGGAAAGGGCGCTCCAAACCCAAGCACCACACAGGGACTCCTTTGGCTGGGGAGGAGGGGGTCTCCAGGAAATCTCCAAACAACCCCACATTACTCCAAATAAACCACACACCTACACCTCAGGAAACTACTCCCATGGGTTTACAACTAGTGGGGATAAAGGCCATTTGCTGAAAATTTCTGTAAAGGAAGTAGTGACTCAGAATGCAACAGCAGGGCTCTCAGAGGAACATTTTATAATCCTGCTGGTATTAGGAGGCCTGACTCTGGCTGTAGTGGCACTTACAGCTGGCCTGGTGCTACGAGGACACTGGCAAAATATCTGTGACTGCAGTCAGTGTGAAGCACCAACCTCCAGACAACATTCATTCCAGCGAAGTCGCACGCACCAGCGCCACTTAGCTGCCAACCAGCAGGACTGCAAGATCAGCTTCCTAGACTCATCCGCTCCACCTGACCTGAACAAGAAAAGACTAAACACAGAGGTCATATGAAGATACAGGTGAAACCCACTGATTGACTGCTCATAATGAAAATGGCTCATGTTTTATGAAAAAGGGTCTCATTTTTGCTTATGACCTTAGTGACCAAGTCACAATAGCTGTTGTTCAAGATGAGAAGGAGTCGATTAAAGTGCAGTAAACCGAAACCGTAAGGAAAAGTCCTTAAGGGAGCATCAGCGAAAAGCACTCCAGAGAAGAAAAAAGGGCACTTGACTAACCATCGTGGACTAAATGATGCCAAGATGGAGCACAGAGCACTGGAGAATAATCAGGACAGAAATGTGCAGAAAGCACAATAGGAATGTTTTATTAAGACAATCTTCAGAAGGTCTGCAATGAAGAAAAGTACTGCACCATTCCTATCTTATACAAAAAGATCTTTTTACATCCTACATAAGCAAAGATTTTGCTCTTACATCTACAGGTGTTTTTGCACTTGGTCCATTTCAGTGCCCCACGTATCATTAGAACAACTCATTTTTTTGTGTGTATGTGTGAACTCCTCTGAAGTGACCTGTAAGTGAACTACATTCAGGCCATCTACAGAGATGATCTGAATACAATTCATTTATGATTCATTTTATGATCCACTGGATTTGTGCATTATGAAAACAAAATGGTCTTAGTCTACTCCACATTTTATGTTTGTATTTGACTATTCGGTCTACTCTGATTTTTTTTTTTTAAATCACATATGTAACAGTAAAGAACAATACAGGAACTATTACTATTACTACTATTAATGTAGACCTCTTACAGTCTTCAAATGTAGAGGTTATACAGTATATATGGAGACAGTTGACTTGTAAATGATAGCTCTTTTATATAGTGTATAATGGGATTTTTGTACAATTGGTGGGAGATCTATAAGGCTTGGAAACACAAAATTAGACAGCAATATGCATTACCCCCACTATTGAAGTAAGTAAGAAGACCTTGATACGGGGACGCAATAATAAAATAGGGGGATCTGTAGTGGCCCTATAGCACAGTATTCTTGTTTGTTTATTTTGCCACCTCTTAATCTGACTGAGAAAAAGATTCACTCTACTGGATTATAAATTAATTTGCATAATATGCAAACAGACCATTGTACCTCTAGACCTCAATACAAAAACATTGACATTTCCAAACTATATGACCACCACTTGCACGTTAATCCTACGCAACAGCCTGGTCAATTTGATGCCTCTGGAGAGCAATCATGTAATTCAATGGGCTCATTACTGGCCCTGTAAGAGCTTGCTAAGACTACCAGACTTAGCAAGCTTGGTTAGCATGGATAACGCATAAAGATTGATTCATTTTCATTCAACTTGAAAGTCTGTAGCAAATGATGTTAGCAGTATTGCCAAGTATGGGCGGAACTGAAATATTCAAATAACTGCTTCGTAGCAACTGCTTGTTGAAGCAAGTTGACGATTAGCATGATTCATTTTTGTGCTCGTCTCCAAGGTTGGACAAATAATACTAATAATAACAATAAAAGACTGGGGTCAGTCAAAATCTAAATTTAGCAGACTTAACATTGCTACCATTTTCCATTGTACAAGTAATGTGATCAGATTTGCAGTCTGTATCTCTAGATTGAGTTAAAAAGTTGAGCTTAAATTTCTACATGTTAGTTTAGAAATGAATCATCATCTGGTTAGGTTTGTTCAAATGACAGGAAGATTAAGCTGAACAAAAAATCCAGAAGAATTTTGACATTCATATAATCAAACTGTGGATCAAAGATGCCAAAAGCAAAGGCCATATCTATGCAGTTCTTAATGTTCTTGCATAAACCATGTATTCTTTGACACCACAGCCTGAGGGTGCTCAAGTTGTTTCTTCATATGACCACAATGTGGTATTACAAACATGCATGTAACTTATCATACAACTGCAACAATGCGTTTTGCACTGAACTTGATACTTGTTAGCAAACATTACACTTGTTCTTTAATGTGCAGAAAGATCAAAAGGAGACACTATGACAATAAATGCTATATTAAAATAAATGCTATATTGATCACTTAAACACTTGAAGTTGCATGATAAAAAAAAAAATAACAGTAAAAAACATAGCTATGTTTAATATTAAAAGTAAGTGCATTTCCATACACACACACACACACACACACAATGTGATTTGATGGTGGAGCAATAGAAAAAAAAAGTCATGTGGTCTGATAGATTGATCTTATTCCAGAGTGATGGGTGTGTCAGGGTAAGAAGGAGGTGCAGGTTTAGACTCAGCAACATTATATGGCAATAAAATGAAATTAGTTAATGACCTGAATGTACTGTATAATTAAGGTATCGCATCAATGGAGTTTTTCTGCCGTGATGGTACAGGCATATTCCAGGACTCAAAATGTGAAAGTGCGTTTCTGGGAGAATGAGGAATCATTTTCACACATGAACTGAACACCACATTGTGTGCTGTAATCAAAGATAAAGGTGACCGAATGCAATCTTATTTGTACTTATATAACGGTACAGTGATATAGGATCAGTATTTTGAACTATAAATATATATATTTGTGTAAATTATTGGTGTAATGTGTACTTGAGTATTTTATGTATTTTTGATACAGAGTAGCTACTGAGTTGTATTAAAACTGTACAGAATAATGAAGTTCTTCTTGTAAAAATATTAAAATATGAAAAGCGTAGGTATATCTGACAACATTATGTCATGCCACATGCATCATATGTTTCTGACTGAACCGATTGCACTGGCAGGTAAAGCAGAAGATGTGATTTTGTAATCCTCAGTATTTATGGTGAGAATGAAAGGTGATTTATTTATATAAAATCATTGGTTCTTTTTTTCATGACAAAAAAAGCAATAACCAGATTTTATAACAATGTTCTTTTCTTTGTTGCCATGCTAATGGTAACCTGGTGGATTAAAAGTTGAAGGTGCTTAAAAAGAATGAGTAAATGTCTTCTTACTTCAATTCTACACTCCTTTCACACATGATACTTACACGCGCCACATACATTGTACGCACATATTTATTGAAATTCCTTATCATTTAAATGTTAGCAGGAAATTATAGGATTATTTGGTCACACAATACATACAGTAGCATGTAATCATGGTATTTGGTATATTATCTAACTTAGATTAAAAATGCAGAATTACAGAGACTGCCACTGTCAAAACATTACCTAAATCCTACCAGGACAAAGGCATGAAGAAAGGGAATCTTACCCTATGAAGCATGTCTTCTGTCCTCGCATGTGATTCGCCGTCATCTTTACTGTAACTCCAAAGCTTTAGATTTGGTCCTAATCACATCATTTCAAAGAATGAACCGTGGTGTGGTCCCACCCTGATACTATGTATCTGGCACAGGAAGTAAGGAACGAGCCCAGGAATAAACTGAAACTGGAGCCAACACTTCCTGCTGATAGAACTGTATCACTCCCAGAGAAGAGTAGAGAGCAGCCTCGCCACTATAACACTCTACTGCTATTAGAGTGGATATTCTGTCCACTGCACAAGCTATAAGCCTTTACTCGAATTCATCTATAATCATATTCATTAGTCAATACTTTCAGGAGCTAGTCTTAAATTGCTTTTTACGGTGTTATAGATAGGTACAGCAGTAATACATGTGAGTTTATGACTATAGCGGTGTAGACCACTTTAACTGATTTAAACAAATGATTCAAAAGTACGCTGAGCCAGTTGAGGCGGATTTGATGGGCTGCACAGGGCAGTCTCTGCTTCAAACACGGTTTTCTTGGCATCAGAGGAATGTAAGAAAGGGTTGTAGAACCAGAAGGTTGTGGATCAAGCGGTGTGCAACTGCGATAAGGGAGCAATCATACAATACTACAGGCAGTTTTGGCCTTACAGGAAAAGGGAATCTATATTTCTGTAACAATTCTGGAACAATGAGTTTTGCACCGAACTTGTTACTTGTTACCAAACATTACACTTGTTCTTTAATGTGCAGAAAGATCAAAAGGAGACACTATGACAATAAATGCTATATTGGAAGGATATTGCTGAGCTATCAACTTTATGGAAAAAATCTGATTAGAAAAAATAATGAATCCGATCACTTAAACACTTGGCATGATAAAAAAAACAAAAAACAGTAAAAAAAACACAGTTATGTTTAATAGTAAAAGCAAGTTAGGTCATGTGGTCTGATGAGTTCAGATTGATCTTATTCCAGAGTGATGGGTGTGTCAGGGTAAGAAGGAGGTCCAGGTTTAGACTCAGCAACATTATATGGCAATAAATTGAAATTAGTTAATGACCTGAATGTACTGTATAATTAGCGTATCACATCAATGGAGTTTTTCTGCTGTGATGGTTCAGGCATATTCCATAATGATACCTCACGAGAGGGCGGAGACTGAGCGCCCCAGACAGACAGATTTCCTGGAATGGATTGTCAATGAGTAGGAAGATGAGATGTCTGCGGGTCCAGCAGACCAGGATCTACTGCACAAGCAATGTATATGGGAAGGTACAGGAGGAGCAGGGTCTGGAGTCACCATACAGTGTCTGGAACTTCATGGGCTTTCACATGCTACGCCTAGCAGATGATCATATCCCTGTTTTTTGTGACCTGATGCACACAAGGAAACTGACTGGTGCCAATTTAATTTGATATTTATATGTATTCTATCATATTAGTCTCTTGTTTGGTGTCATATTAGTGTTTGTTTTGGCGATGAACCTGCTTGTCAAGTCAGTAGAAGTGTCAGGCAGGGGTCCCCTTCCAGATCGGGCATGGATGACCAGACTGTCAGAACAAGATCAGTGCCAGAATTGCAATGACACAAGTGCTGGAAAGGCTTATTACTTGGGCAAGAATGCATTTTAAGCCAGTCAAATCTATGCTGTGCTGAGGTCGGGAAGAGTGTCTGACAAGCACTGCTTCTCTTTGGAATAAGTCCAACCAAAGCATCTAAACAGCATCACACTATACGGACACACCGACAAGGTGCAGCTTCCCATCATTGATCTGACAAAAGAATTTACAGTCATCAGAGCAGAGACGTGTTACTTTCTAGAGACCGCAGAGTCTGCATATATCACAGTTAGAGCTGGGACAGGAGGCAGTTCAACAGGCTGAGACAGGGTGTCCTGGTAATTTCTGTGGCAGATGGGCAAGCTGTGTTTGGTAGAGCCAAAGATGTAGCTACAACAAATCCCAGGTGAGAAAAAGACTGCCGTTAGAAAATGCGGAAGAGGAAGACTATAACCGGGGTTTGCAGGGCAGCCTTTACATTGGACACTAGTCTGATCATTCCTAGCTGGGTCACCCAGGTGAGGGGGTTTGATGATCTAACGTCTGAAACACCCTACAACCCTGGAATCAGTTGGAAGATTGGTAACAAGTCTGTGGTACTGATAGGCAGGAGGAACTCATTGAGCATTGAGCATAATTACTAAGCACCACAATAAAATATAAATAGCACCTCTATGATCTAGTCTCAAGAAAAGTCAGTCATCATGAGCTTCACTACGGTGGAATTTTTGGCAGGGTTGGCATTATTGTTTAAAGGGTGAGCTCAAAAATATGCACGTTTTATTGAATACAAAACCTGGGCCAGTGAGACTTACCGAGATGCAGTAAGTGTTTAAAAAGAAATCTAATGATCATTTCCACATTCAACCATACCTGCTGCACACTGTGCACTAGAATTGTTCAACACCCCAACGCTATCTAATTGTCTTCTTGGCCAACAGCATTCCAAGGAGGTATTTTAGACTGCACTCCACGTAATCCAAAAAAAAAAAGAAAGGGTTGTGACTTTTAGCATAGACTTTTCTTAATCCACTTCAAACAATTCACATTTTTTGTTTTGTACTTAAAAAAAAACAAATTAACAGAAACTGACGGACAGTTTGCCATGAGCAATGGAGCAAAATTAAACCACAATGCTGCAAAAGTCTAATAACTTAGACTTCTCAATCCTGAAACTTAAAAGATTAGAAAGCTCAACGCTGTAACTGCCAACAACAATTTTATTTTAAAACATATTGCTCTATATTTTTATGACAATTATTATTATCAGACATTTCTGTTTGTATCCATAAAAATCAAAAAGATGTATTTTTCTAATATTGTAATGGAAATATGTACTACAAGAAATCTCCAAGAAATCTACTTGGAGACAAGTTTTTTCCCCCCTCTTTCATTTGGCACACTTTGAAATTCATGAAATATTAATAACTGCCAGCAGATGGCTTAGTTGTGGATTTTCTTGGATTGACCAAATCAGTGCTAGTGCTATTAATAATTGGTTTATTTCTTGAGTTTGGAAAAGGTAAAAATAATTAAATAGAGTGTAAAAATTCAGAGATATAGATCAGATCCTAACCTCTGATCCTACAGTTGCACAATTTTCATATTTTTGCATTAAAATTTTTTTTTTTTTTTTTTTACAGTCTCTCCATTTTCATTCAACTGACTGATTCATGACCAGTTATACCCTGTTTCATGGTTATTTTTTGACAAATTAAGGAATTCAATTATATTAAAAGTGGTGAGTTCAAGTGCTGAATTTGCATTTGATACCAGTTTACAGGCACTCAATCACTAGACTGAAAAAAACAACAACAACCTTGTGGCCATATTGGCACATTCTTTAAAGTTCCCAAAGGTCTTGATGGCCACAAAAGAAGGGCTTAAGTCCTTAAGAACACAGTACAAATGTGTTCGTGAAATAAATAAAAAAATATTCAAAAGTCAATTCAAACTATTTGTTCCACCAATTTAGGTCTTCCTCTGAATATGGATATACCTTTCACTGCACATCATTTTACAAATATTAAATATTGCCCCTCTCCTGTTCAGACACAAAATATTTGTTAACAGTAAAATGGTTTACTTTTCCACTGGTCTAATAAGCTAGTGAGCTGAAGAAGCTATTAACCAGACTAGATTATCTGCTCCTGCCACTACCATATAGATACTCATTACTACGTATGGATTTTATTCCTTACTTTAAAAAGCGTAGGTCACTGGTTACTGATACATGTGGTTTTTAATTCATGTGGACTTGTAATTATCCACCAATTTGAAACAACCATTTTATAATGAATCAAAATAGCTTTATTATATCAAATAGCAGAATGTTTGTGGAATCCATTTCAAAGACAACCATATTTTAACAAACCGAAATGTCTCACGTCTCAATAATTTGCTTAATATTTCAATGCCTCTAAAGTATATAGCTGAAAATCTCTACATAAAAAAAGCATTCTATCTGGAACTAGATAATGAAATATGCAGTATATGGCCAAAAGTATGTGGACACATGACTAGCAAACATATATGTGGGTTTTCACCAAACTTGTCCCCACAATAGTGAAAGCATTAGTTGTAAAGAATGTCTCTTTATGCTGTAGGATTATACTATAGATTCCCTTCAATGGAATTAAGAGGCCCAAACATTATGCAGCATGACAGTGCTCATGTGCACAAAATGAGTTCCATTAACACATGGCTTGCCAAGGCTGGAGTGAAAGAATTTAACCAGCACAGAACCGTGACATGGAAGGAATTGGGAAACTGAACTGAGCACCATGAATCCTGGCTGAACATCAGTGCTCAGTGTCTCACTAATGCCCTTGTGGCTGAATCGACAAATCCTCACAGGCATGTTCCAACTAGCAGACTCTGTTTAAAACCAAATAGGAGACTGGCTCAATATTAATGGAAAAAATGTTCAGCTAGAACATGGTTGTGATGGTCAGGTGTGCACATACATTTGGCCATATAATGTACTTTTAATGCACATTAGTCCTTGGTGAGTTCATGAAAGTAATTTTCCAGGATGCCTTCGATTTCTTCTTCCTCATAATCCCGTATCTGGAAGAGAGAGCTGTGCAACTTGGCTTCAGCGCCTCGGATCATGGCAGACAGCACTAAAGAGTGAAGAATAATATAAAGCAAAAGATGTTAAAGTGATTTATCTAATTCTACATCAAAGTAAATAAATGTTGGTCTGGTGATAACTGGAGTTTAGAATGACTAAACTACTGATCAGGAGGTCATGTGTTCAAACCCCTGCACCATTTTACCACTGATTGGCCCTTGAGCAAGGCCCTCAGCCCTCAATTGTTCAGATGTATAATAGGATGAATGTAACTCACTTTGGAAGAGGGCATCATTCAAATACCATAAATGTAAATTTAATTTTAAATGGAGAGGGTCAATATGGCATTAATACTTCTACCACATAAATATTAACATAGTGTGTTGAGACCTAATCAGATCACTGTACCTTTCCCTGATGAGGGTCGGAAAAGGCAGAGAATCCTCTTTTTCATGGCCACGGCTTGACCAATTTCATAACCCACACCTAAAGACGGTTGAGTCACTTCAGCAACTACAACTGGGAAGGTAAACAAAAAAATAGCTATTACGGGTGCTAATGGATTTGTCCCAGACTGTAATCTACTACGACACATTTCTGACACTGACTGAATGACAGAATTCTGATTATGCAAAAGCTATTGTTTGAGGTATGAGATAGGAAAAATGAAAATGTCATTATATGTTCTTTAGGCTTCAATGAGCCTTACAATCCCTAATAAAAATCTGTCTCACCATCAGACTGAGCCAGCCACTTCATGTCACGGCCATATATAGCCTCGTCTCCTCCCAGCAGCGCATCCTCACCTGAGTAAAAGTTTATTCAATAAAATGATAGATCATAAAAGCTCTGCACTAGTGTCAATGCTGAGGAGTAAAAACCACTTACAGCTACAATGTGAGCATCATGCAGGCTGCATATCTAAATAACCAAACAGCCTCAAGCCCTGTCCATTCATTTTAAACACAAGAGTTGATGCAATTTCAAAAACACCTAAAATCATTTGTAGTATACCCAATAAAATTCTAATTTTATTTGTCACATACACAACCATACACAGTATGACATGTAAATTGAAATGTGTAATTGCATAATTTATTTGCTACTAACAAACAAGCTGCAGTTTACTTCTCTACCTGGGGACATCATGGATGTCAAGAGGAATAAAGAGGAAAAAGTTCTCTGAGGCGATACTGGGAAACTGAATGGCTTAAATTTCAGGTGTAAGAGACAGCATCCTTTATTTTAAGATAAGAGATTTAATTATTTATCACATGTACCTTTGTACAACAAAGTGAAATGATTATTATTTTTTGGCACATGCCAGTTAGGAGGCTGGGGTCAGAGCACAGAGTCAGAGTCAGAGCCAGGATAAAGCACCCTGGAGCAGGCAGGATGAAGAGCCTTTCTCAAAGGCTCAATAGTGGAAGCCTAGAGGTGCTTGGGCTCGAACCCCCAACCTTCCGATCAGTAACCAACAGCACCAACTGAGCCAGACAAACCACACAAAATAAGAAATTATTTACAATGTGATGACATGGTGGCGTAACTGTTAGCAGTATAGAATCGAGGATTAGATTTCTGGCTCGTGTCTGTGTGCATGGAGTTTGCATGTTTTCCTCGTGTTTGGTGGGTTTCCTCTGGTCACTCTGGTTTCCTCCCACAGTGCAAAAACATGCAGATTAGGCTAACTGGTGTTTCTAAATTGCCCATATGTATGTGTGTGTGTGTGCCCTGGTCAGGTCCCCAGTGACCCTACATCTACATCTAGGCATTTGGCAGACGCTCTTAGCTTATTTTTTATCTCATTATATCTGAGCAATTGAGGGGTTAAGGGCCTTGCTCAAGGGCCCAACAGTGGCAACTTGGTGGTTGTGAGGTATGAACCTGGGATCTTCTGAACCGTAGTCCAATGCCTTAACCACTGAGCTTCCCCTGCCCTGACCCTGTATACCAGATAAGCAGGATGGACGACAAACGAATGCACTTATAATGTAATTTCATTTGGGATTGTAGCAGGTATAATATTAATCTGAAAAGCCTTTTCTACAGCATATGATGTGAATTAGACTCTTTGTGAATCCAGTGCAAGACTGAAGATGCATTGGCTCATGATGTACATTTGGGGTCAGAGGGAAAATATGGCACATTTTATTTGGATTTGTGATTTTTTTTTTTTTACAACACATGATGCACCACTGCTATGAACAAAGAAAAAAAAGCTGAAATAATGTGTAACTTTAATGTGTTACATGTCTAATGTAACAGATAAACTCTTAGGAAGCACTAATTACCTTTTTCAGATATGACATCGTGGCTCACGTGCTCCGTCAATACCTGTCCATAAGTTTGCAGTTTCTTCACGATCTTTTGATAAAACTTTACATCCTGTCTTCCTCCCCTGATACTGCCACAGAAATATATATTCATATTCGCGTGGGGTTAAAAACAACAACAACAACAACAAGAACAAGAATAAATGTCAAAAAACTGAATACAAATGTAGCATTCAGCGTTTAAAAAAAATCCCGCTTTTCGTCTTCCAGATAGGGTCTTGAGCGCCCCCTGGTGGCGATTCAGCACAATCGCTCAACATCACACACACGGCTGTTTGCTGAAATCGTTTCATTAAAAACAAACAAGACATTTTTAAAAATACATTTACTTGTGACACAAACTGCATGTTGATAATTAAAATAGATAAGCAGAGCTTGTTTGTTAGGGGGGGAGGCGTGATGAAAAACGTAACGATTACGTCATTCATACGCATTTCCGCTTCCGTGCGGAAGTAAACAATGCGCGTGGAGCTTCAGCTGGGTGACCGGGTGTTTGTTTATACTGTGAAAATGGAAGATCGGACATAACATTAAAAGAGCTGACATGCTGAGAGATAAACCCGGTGTGGTGCCCGCCAGTCGGGATGTCTAGAAGCTAATGTGCTAGCGCAGGGACATGGGCAAGCGGAAAGATCTCAACGACTTCGAAAAGGGCCAGATTGTGATGGCCAGACGGCTGGGTCAGAGCATCTCCCAAACGGCAGGCCTTGTGGGGTGTTCCCGGTATGCGGTGGTCAGTACCTACCAAAAGTGGTCCAAAGAGGGACAGCCGGTGAACAGGAGACAGGGACATGGACGCCCCAGGCTGATCGATGCACGTGGGGAGCGGAGGCTGGCCCGTCTGGTCCGATCTCACAGGAGAGCCACTGTAGCACAGATTGCTGAGAAAGTTAACGCTGGCTTTGATAGAAAAGTGTCAGAACACACGGTGCACCGCAGCTTACTGCGCATGGGGCTGCGGAACCGGAGACCGGGCAGGAAAAGAGCGCTGCAGGAGAGAGGGTCAGAGCCCGCGGATCAGGAGTGGAGCGGAGAGGAGGCTGAGGAGGAGGAGGAGGAGGATTATCATCAACCCCTGAACCAGGAGCCTGATGGAGTTCCCAACACACAGCTGGAACAAAACGACGAAGCAACACACGCGAATCAGCTGCAGGAGGTTCAGGAGAGAATAGAGGTAACGGAGAGCTCTCAGGGTCACACAGGTTTCATCCACTTCAGTCTGTGCTTAACATCATCGGGCGTTTTTTTGCATGTCATCGATTTAACCTCCTTTAATAATATGATTAACCCATAAAGGCACTACGAGGTGGTATCGAAAAGTTTCAAGATGGGTTACAGATCTGGACACTTTCACTCTACGCTCTCCCTCAGATGCTTTATAACAGCACAGTAGAAGTCACCACTGACCGTCTGACTGCGGACGAATTCTTGATTCCAGATACAGCGAATGTCGAAAAAGCACCCCGAGCATGCACTTGGTCGAGCTGCGGACTGCCTCGCCTTTGTCGGTCGTAGAGATGATGGCTCTTCCACTGTGAAGACTGTTGCATCATCTCAGGGTCGTATTTATGCACCAGTTTCATCACCAGTAATGATCCTCGACATGAAGGACGCGTCATCCACGGCACATTGACGGAGTTCTCGGAAGGCAACTTGGCAACAACACAGTGCATTTTCAGATCACACGTGTGGATTGCCTGGACTGTTCTGTATGACACACTAGGCATGGCAGCAACGTTGTGGATTTTTCTCCGACCACGTCTCCGTGGCAGATGTGCCCAGTTTCAAGCAGAATTTCATGTTCACACTTGCTGTCCGTGACGAAATAGCAGATGCGGTAAAAGACGTGGTCAGCACCAGTTGCACAGCTCCTGATGCACACAGGACGATGACCTTTGGCACACTGATTTATGAAGGTCGGTGCTCCCTGTGACTGTACGTACAGCTGTGGGCTGCCATCTATTGGTAGTACAAAACTCGTCTTGGAACTTTTTGATACCACCTTGTAGAGAAGTAAAAGTCAGGGTTGTTATTACTGGGAATCATTAAACAAACAAACAGACAAAAAAATTGGTTAGTGAATGGCATTCCACCTTCCATAATGAAGTTTCACTAATAAACATAATGCACTGATTATTTAAAAAAAGTGTTTTATAATCTTAATTTAGCATCACATACTTGCCATTAAGAGAATCTCAATCTCAATGCATGTGTTCTTCTTCTTTTTTTTTTGGAGTGTCTAATTTTATAAATATTATTCACAAAGCCAATGATGAAATACTGTAATTCACTGAGCTCTTTATTAGGAACACTGTACTACTCTACACTTGGCAGGGCCTTGCATTTCTCTCAAAACAGCTTCAAATATTAGTTGCATGGATTCCACACGGTGCTTAAAACATTTCTGTAGGCCATGTTTACCTGGTTGCATCTTGCAATTCCTTGTGCACTTATGTCACAGATCATCATTGAGCTCATTGTCATGGTCATGCAACTAGTTTGAAGTGGCATTTGCTTTATTATGCTGGAATAATAAATTAGGAGAATTATAGTGATAAGGGGATGCACATAGTCCACAACAATTCAAACACTTATACATTTTCATTCTAGGAGAGGAGATGGAGGTGTGGGGGAGAGCTACAGACACCATGAAGTCTACCTTGTCATCAGAATGAAACACAGAGACTATCTTCAGGAAGGGACAGAGCAGACTCCACTACTTAAGGAAGCTGAGGTCTTTTAAAAGAGAACTATTATGCAAAATGCATTTTTGAGGTATCAGAACACCTAGCGCATCACATCCTGAGGAATCCGGGACTTATCAGTTTCTTGATCGGGTCTCCAATTTCCCCGGATCTCAATCTGACTGAGCAGTCATGAAATGCGCTACACAAACCCCACAGCACCCAAATGATCTGCTGCTAATGTCCCAGACACCAGAGCACACCCCCAGTGGTCTAGCCTCATGGGGCCAGAACTGCTCTGGAAGTCCAAAGGTGAACCTACACAATATTGGGCTTCATGATATGGCTATTTTCTATTTTTAACTCTTTTGTTAGTCTATGTATTATACTGTATGTAAATTAAATGGTATATTTTATTGTCCTCTAATTTTATACATAATTAGACCTTAGCCTTTTAGTATTATTTACACACCTAAGTTGTTTCTATTCGTCTTTTAATTGCCTGCTGCAACAAATTAATTTCCCTTTGTGATTCATAAACGATACTCGCTATTTAATTATCTATCCATTTGTCCATCCATTCAATTCCAGATATACTGTGACATTCACTGATAATTGATTGGTATTAGTCTGCCCAAATTGTGCCACAAAACTCTCCACACAGCACTACACCACCTCCACAAGCCTGGATGGTCGGCTCCATGGCTTCGTTCTGATTGTGCATAATCTGACACTACCATTTGCGGAAATCAGGATTCGTCACACAAGGCTACATTTTTTTCAGTCATCAGCTGTATGAAGGACGGGTCATCCACGTTCAGTTTGGTGAAACTGTGCCAGTTGCAGGTTCTGCCTTCTGTTTTTGGCTGACAGAAGTGGGATCTGACATGCTCTCCTGCTGCAGTAGGTTCGACATGTTCTGTATTCTGAGATGCTTTCTGCTGAAAACTACCTGAAACTGCTTGCTCATTTGTGCCTGATGTTATTCATTAAGCTGTGGCTACTCAGTTGGCTGTCTAGGTAATTGCATGAATGAGTGGAGGTACAGGTGTTCCTAATAAAGTGTATCTGTAACAGGTATTATAATAATAATAATAATATTTTACAGCTGTAAAGTATGTACTGATGGTCATGTTCACACAGGCCATGGGCTTATTCCTGCCTCAGCCACCAGCTCCGGACAGTGATGAGGAGGAGGATCCTGAAGGAGCTGCTGCACGCCGGAGCCACGCGTCCATTTCTACAGATCCTGGTAACATGCCCACAAGAAAAGTCATCTAAAAGATCTATTTGTACTTTTCAAACACTGCTTGCTAATATTTGTTCTCGCACTGTTCACAGATCATGTGGAGCTCGTGAAAAGGACGATGGCAGCAGTGAACCTGCCGTCTCTGGGGATCCCTCCCTGGGCTCGTGAGATTTCAGATGACCAGTGGAAGGACATGGTAGACAAGACTCTGCAGTCACGGCAGAGCTCAGCAGGGCTCTTACTGCAACCCAAATGAAATTACCTCATGTCCTTGTACAGGGTCCTAGGTTGCCTTGCATGGTCGTAACAGAGCAGCAACTGGGCTGAAGCACTTGTACAGATCAGATTTACTCTATGATGCAACCACTGGGTCCTGATGATGAAACCCATATCCTCAGATGATAATCACACCATTCTTACTCCGAATATTAATTCATTAGCATTTTGACGAACACCAAGATTTAGTCAAGCAACGTCCATGGCCTCTCTAATACGCTCCTGGATCACAGACTGGGAAGTGGATGCTCATCTCATTCGTCGCTTAAAGACATGGACGGGTTTCTTCTTAAAGCATGGTTCATCACTCCAATACAAACCAATTACTGTACCTCTTTGGACAACGCCATCACATGGAGGAATAAAGCTGTTCTGGGGAAAGCAAATCTTGATCATTAAAACTCTTGCATATTTCAGTAATTTTACTGGCACCTTGCTTTCTAATCTATACACTAAACTATAAATCAAATCATTCCATCCGTCTCTTCCTTTCAGTTTAGCTTTCAAGGACACTTTTAGCACAGTGGGCAATCATCCTGTGTATGCAGTGATTTGTGGAGTCTCTAATGCAATGTTAGGTCAGGCATATAGCCCTCCAATTCATTAATCTAAATACAGTGAGGGATATAAATATAAATACGTGTTTGATCTCTTTTCAATCTAATATACTTCAAGTGAAGAGATCAACGTCAACTCTACACACATAACGCTTTACCTATAAAACAACAAAACTGCATTGGTGGCTCAATGGTAGGCTTCTCATCTGCCATACGGAAGGCCCATGTTCAAACCCGGCCACTGGATGCGAAGCATCCTTAGTGCTAAGATAGAGTTCAGATGGAATAGGAGGGCTGTATGATGAACGGCCTCTTGTGTAAAACCTGTACCAAGTTTTTTTTTTTTTTTTAAACAACAAAACTACTAGAAACTGAAATTGAAAAACGATGATGATAAAGGCTAATAATTTCTTATGCTTTGAGACATTCCCATGAGACTGTCCCATATCAAATTCCAGCAATCTAACCAGCAGCACCTAACTAGCACATCCGTCACCCAAAGCCATGCTACAGTTAACTCTGAGATTACACTTTGTCCCATTCTGAGATTTGATGTGAACATTAACTGAACTTCTTGACCTGTACTTGTATGATTTTATGCACTGCGATGCCACCACATGACTAGATGACTGCATAAATGTGCAGGTGTAAAGTTGCTCCTTTTAAAGTGCACTGTGAGTGTATTTGCACATTCATAGTTGTATAGATAAGTAACTTGGTTTCAGTTGAATAAGAACAACATTCTAGCTCTTAAATTAGCATATTAAGTTTAATTGAACCACTCCCCGGATATTGATTAGCATTTGCTTAAATAAATATAGAAAAATTCTAATTAAACATTTGGTTTGTTTATTGTATCACTGAAACCTGATTTGAAATCTGCAAATCAAAATTTGCATCCACTGTCTTCATCAGACTGAACACTTAAGCACCAGAAATTCAGCAAAATAACGAGATGTTGTGAAGAGCATGTGCCAATCACCAGGTACAAGTAACTGTATCTAAGGGTGCGTTTACACTTGACATGTGCGGTTCGATTAAAATGAACTTGTGCTGTTGTTGTGTTAATGTGGTTCACTCTGCCGAATCTCTGTATGCACCAAGCAAGCGAACCGCGACCCCTTGAAAAAGTGTCAGTCTGCTTTCAATAACCAGTTGAATATATATTTTTGATTACTGCTTGCCTTTTTTTTTTTGGTTGGGGACGACCACCTGTCTGGATAAAGACTTTAGGTGCACTGGAGACTGGCGTCAACCTTGTGTTGCTTTCCATGTGTTACTGGTGTTTTTAAACTGCAACCTAATATGAAAATATCTATGAACCTGAGCTTACTGCCAGCTTTCTTTAAGCAGCTACTGTATGTGCAAATACAGTACGTTTACCCCTGCTCAATACTGCCACACTCTGCTAACTCTATTTCCATTCATAAAGATTATGATCAACAGTTTACTTGCAATCAGATGCGAGATAAAAACTAAAAATCAGATGCAAAATAAAGAATAACACTTTATTATAGAAAATATCACATTGTGATTGTGGAATCTTGTTTTAAAACATTCGATGCTTGTAAAACTTTAAAGGCTACCATGTTTTAACAAAAACTATGTGAATAATGTGTCAGTAGTTTCCTTAAAACTTCACAGCCTCTGAAGTATTTAACGGAAGTATACGCGGAAAAGCAGTCTATCCAGAACTGGATAAGGAAATAACTTATTTTGTGACACCTGAACAACTGATCAGAACACTGCCTCCAGAGGCTGGCCACTATGCATGATGCATCGCTTCATGTGCCTTCTTTTGCTCCTGTTACATAGCTGTGATTTCTACTGTGATTTTTTTTAATGATTGAACTTCAAGTGATCTGGCTATATTTCTTTCCCAAATGTGAGGGTTCGCCACTATCCAATGAAACATTCCATGTTTTAATAATGTATTAAAGAGGTCTTAAGTTATTTTCTTTGCTTGATGCAGGCTGATAATTCGACCTTTCTGCAGTGTCAATTTTTGGGCCAGGCAGTGTATAACCAAAGAGGCGACCAGCTCCATAGTAATGAACAACTGGTTGTAATGGTCCGGTGTTTGCGTAAATTTGGCAAAATTGTGACTTTTGATGCACATTAGTCTTTGGGGAATTCACCAAAATAATTCTCCAGAATGCCTTCAACTTCTTCTTCGTCATAATCCCGTACCTTGAAAACAGAGCTTCCCATCTTGGCCTCTGCATGCTGTATCATTGCAGGCAGCACTAAAGAACCAAAAATATTATTAAGCACAAGATGTTAAATAAAGATATTTTTTTGTAGAATTCTACACTAAATGTTGGTCTAGTTATAACAGAAATCTAGAGAGACAGATGCTAATGACCTGTGAAAAAGGTTGAAGTGCTATGTACAACTGCAGGGGGCAAATATTAATGTGAAGACTTAAAGTGTAATCAGATTACCTTTCCCTGATGAGGGCCTGAAAAGGCAGAGAGTCCTCTTTTTTAAAACCATGGCTTGACCAATTTCATAACCCACACCAAATGATGGATGGGTTACTTCAGCAACTACAACTGGGAAGGTAAAAAAAAAAAGTTAAATGCAGAGAAGTGTGAATTGTTTGGTGAGCAGAGGGCTCACACTCAGATAAACACAGAGTCACAGTTCTCCACACACAGAAACCCAACTGAATAATCTTAACAGACTATATATTAATATAATAATTAATTTGTTTATACATATTGAAAAAGTCAGATGCCCAATTTTCATTCCACATTTCAAATATTAGTTTGCCACAAGAAATTGTTAAAATAATATAATGACTATATGTAAATATAGTTGTTTCATAAAGAAAGATAAATAAATATTGCTTTATCAAAATCTGTCTCACCATCAGACTCAGGCAGCCACTCCATATCACGGTCATAGATAGCTTCGTCTCCTCCTGGTAGAGAATCCTCACCTGAGCCAGAAGCAAAGCAAGTATATTAAATAAGATGATCATGCAAGTTCTAGTGCACTAGTGCTAAGGGATTAATGCTGAATAATGAGAAGAAAGGTAAGTGAATACTTGTTGCTACCATGTGAGCATAAAGCAGACTGCATATCTAAATACCAAACAACAGCCTCAAGCCCTGTCCATTCATATCAAACACTCCAACTTATGTTTCTGCAACTGCTAATATCATTACAGTGGAACCTGGGATTGCGAATAACTTGGTCTGTGTGTGTTTTTCAAGATGAGCAAAAGTTTTAAATAAATTTTAACTTAATAAACGTGCAGTATGCATGCACTTTTTCTGCCGCGCTTCACGTGACCACAACTGAGCCAATGGTTCTTCTCTCTTGAACACTAGGGGATTATGGGTAATCGTCTCCCATGCAGAGTCTTAGTGTGTGCATCACTTGTATAGTCAACATCCGTGCACCAATGTACTTAATAGTTTTTTTATGTTATATTTATAACATTGTGACCATGTGTGTCTGAGTGTAAAGCAAAAGCGATTGTCATTAGAGAGGTTCCTTGTTGAATAAGTTTTCTGATAGAGCAGTTTTTCCATTAGTGTGTGTGCATGCATGTGTGTCAAAGTTGTCCTACACAACAGGCCCACTCCCTCCTCTCGTCTTACTTCAACTTCACACACACATACACACACTAACAGAAACACTGCTCTGTCAGAATTCTTTTAAAAGATAAAGTGCAGGCATTTGCTTATTTTATATGAATATTTTTGGATTGTGGAACGAATCACCCGAGTACCCATTATTTCTTATGGGGGAATTCACTTTGATATACGAGTGTGCCCTTTCACAGTCTGCAAACCATCAAAAATTTCAAACTGACCACAAAGTGACCAATTCCTTTTGTTTAAGGATTTTAAGGATTAAGTTTAAGGATTAAAAATGAATGTTTAAAGGCTAATTTATTAATATATACTTAAAATGAAATTGTCACAGGTGATCTTGGAGGTCTGTAAATTGCTAACAGCAGAATTTCTGATGTGTGCCGCTCAATAAAAATGTACCATTTTGCCTAATTTAATTTTAAGGTAAATGATAAACTCTTGTATGATATTACAAAATAATGGTTCGCACGAGATTTTGCTATGCACGAGATTTTGGTGCATAGCTCATACACACTTGCATGTATGCACACAAAACTCATTTAGAACTCATTGAGCTGAAAAACTTGGGCTCAACTCAACAGGAAGTCATTTATTTTTTGTGTCATTCGCAAAAACACACCTAATGGATTTTGATATACTCCTCCTAGGGAATTTATACGATCGCCACCAAACTGGGCCGATGTGATCTAAAGATTTACATTGAGGATGCAAAATTGTAGAGGGATTTTTGATACCTCAAACGGGTCAGCCGTAACGATGCCTTAAACTTATGCTGAAACGTAATTAATAACTTTCTGTGTGGCATTATATTAAGTGACATTATAGTGTGATGCTTATTTTCCAGCATCTGCGGCCTATTATACACATGTACACATCACAAATCTCTTTCACACACACGCATAAATGCACTCATATCACACACATATACACACTCACATCTCTCTCTCTCACACACACACACAGACATATCGCACTCTCACACATGTACACCAGCTTTTTGTAGGTCTTAACACGCTCAAAAGACAAACAGGTTGTGCGGTGCAGCCGGGGTGGCGATGGAGCAGGGTGCTTGGGCCCGCTCATCGACGCTATGTTATCCAATTGGAATATATAAATAAAATGGTCATACTTTTAGAATCGCAATTTCAACAGAATAGGTCAGAATGACAACTTAATAAGCGCTTACACGGAGTGAGGCTTTGAATAGTGCAGCAACACTTCAAGAGAGGCGTTCATAAATTTGCCTAAAGTTTAAAGGGGAGGGAGTGACTAGATGAGATCTGGTGCACTGATACTATGATCTAACCAGGGTTAATAGTAAATAATTATTATTCATTCATTGAGGTAATGAATGCTGGTGAGAGATCAAGTATTCATCAAAGCTACCTTGGAAAAGATTAGTGAGTGAGGTTTGAGTAAACTCAATAAGGAATTGTCGATTAATAATTTGGTCTAAGTACAGGTAGGATGCACAAAGAAGTACAAATCAAAAAATAAAATAAAATGTTACATTTTCGATAAATAAATAAGGGAGTCACGTGACAAAAGAACGAACGATTCGGACCAAAAGAGTCAAAGGCAACTGCTCATTTCTGTTTCCTGTACATAACCTACGCATGCGCGCCCAGTAGAAAATGAACGAATCACTCGGTCTTCTGAGTCAGGTTAAGGAATCGTTCATGAACGACCCATCACTACTGTGCACTCAGAGTTAAGCCTTCGGAAGCTGCATTTACCTTTCTCTGATATATCATCGTGGCTAAAAACCTGTCCATATGTTTGCAGTTTTTTCACAATTTTCTGAAAAATCTTCACATCCTGTCTTCCTCCCTTGATGCTGCCACAGAAATATATGTTCATCGCGTGGAGTCTTTTGAAAGAAGCCCTGAATGAGAATAAAGCTGCGCTGCGTAAGGACGCCGTTTCCGTCTTGCGGGTTTGCTGATAAGCGCCCCCTGGTGGCAGTCAAACCCAATCGCTCTACTTTAAAGTTATACGCAATTATTTGTTAAAATAATTTAATTGCAAATCGTGTAAACAAAAACAAAAAAATGAAAACCATCAAAGTCTAAAGTTGTAAAATCCGAGCACGAAACGTTTCTGTTTCTATTGTGCGTTGTGTTTGGCGTGACGTTTACGTCATCAGCACGCGTTTCCGCTTCCGTGCGGAAGAAAACGATGCGTTTGAAGCTTCAGCTGGGCCATTAAGTGTTTGTTTACAGTGATACAGGATATATCTGTTGAAAGAGTCGAAGGAGGTGTCGACAACACTGCTGATACAGGTATAAAGTTAAACAGCCTTTGTGTTTCACTCACTGACTGGGGTTGTATTCTTGCTGTTAGCCATAGCAACCGGGTTAAAGTGTGCTGTGTTTCTCCACCGTTTCTCAGAGAAACCGGTGAATGGAAGTGGAGAGGACTCGGGTCATGGGTCCAGAAAGAGTGCTGCCGAACTCGGAGGAGGATCTGGGGCAGGAGAGAGTGTCAGAGCCCGCGGCCGAGGAGTGGAGCGGAGAGGAGGCTGAGGAGGAGGAGGAGGAAGGAGCCCCGGGGGAGGAAGAGGAAGACAGCGAGGGGTATTATTATCAACCCCTGAACCAGGAGCCTGATGGAGTTCCCAACACACAGCTGGAACAAAACGACGAAGCAACACACGCAGAACAGCTGCAGGAGGTTCAGGAGAGAATAGAGGTAACGGAGAGCTCTCAGGGTCACACACACACACACACACACACACACACACACACACACACACTCTCACTCACTTGTGTCTGGGCGTAAAGCATCTTGCGTGTTATTGATCTTTTAATAATAAGAGTTGTCTCAGAAAGACACTGAGTATATTAATATTACTACAACTAAGTTATTGTTGGTATACTCTATTTCATAATGCATCTTTTAAACTGTCAAATGTTTTCCTTCTTAAACTGAAATCTCACTAATGAACATGAATGACATTAATACCACAGATAAATTATCTTCAGGTCACTTTGAACTAAAAATTAACAAACAGAAATAAACGCTTTTTACTACATTTTGAGCAATTTGCCTTTCACTTCCTTTTCCATCAGAAGGATCTTGTTTTCTGTGAATATTATTAATAATTCCTCATATGTACAGGGTGGACCAAAAGTCTGGATCCTTCTCCAGATATGCAAATTGACTACCTCTGACTTTTACGGCACTTGATAGACACCGAATACAAGGCGCACTAAATTAGACCACTGAATTCAGATAACCCTAGAGAACAAAAAAAAGTATCAAATGGTGTTATGCCTGTTTTTATTAGATCTCCTATTGTTTGTTTTGAAGTCATCTTGGGTATGAAATATTGAAATGAAATATTTATTCACACTCACATTATGGAGGTTATAATATTTCAGAGCTGTTGTAAAGTGTGCACATGTTCACACAGGCCATGGGCTTGTTCCTGCCTCAGCCACCAGCTCCGGACAGTGATGAGGAGGAGGATCCTGAAGGAGCTGCTGCATGCCGGAGCCACGCGTCCATTCCTATGGACCCTGGTAACGTGTCCACAAGTAAACTCATTGGCAAGATCCATTTGTACTTTTCAAACACTGCTTGCTTATATTTTTTTTCACGCTATTCACAGATCATGTGGAGCTCGTGAAAAGGACCATGGCAGCAGTGAACCTGCCGTCTTTGGGGATCCCTCCCTGGGCTCGTGAGATTTCAGATGACCAGTGGAAGGACATGGTAGACAAGACTCTGCAGTCGCGGCAGAGCTCAGCAGGGCTCTTACTGCAACGTAAATGAAATTACCTTTCAAGAAGCCTTTATCACATTCTCCACACAGCTTGTAATTACATCCCTAATAGAGCCTGTAAGATCGTGTGATTGAGGTGACACAGAACAATTGTTTATTTTATTGTATTTGTTTGAAAGGATTGCACATAAAAAAACTCTAAAACCTTGCAGGATTTGATGTTTTTCAGAATAGTTAATGTGTCTCCCTCAACATTCCCATACTAACTTCTGCAAACCAAGGTTAATATTTTGGTGTAACTTCTGCAGCTTATTGATGCATATGTGTGTCCTGCACATTCAAAAATGTATTTTTGTCTTTTATTTTTAACTTTATTTTTATTCTGTACATACATGAACATCTGTACAAAATATGACTTTCATAATATGTAATGCTCTGCCTAATTAAAGTACAACATATGTACATATGACCTGGAAAGCAGCTTAAGATTAGTGTTAGACTTGGGCACAGGGGACGGGGAGAGAAAGAGGAGAGAGGGGGTGGAGAGACCCATCCTTTCAGAAACTTCTCCTACAGCATGTGTACATGTACAGCATGTCTACAGTTCAGTCTACAGCTAGTGCCAGCTTGATGTCCAGAATTCTTCGTGTCAAATTAAAACTTTCCCTTGAAGTGAACTGAAGACTCTGGACATGGTCTGTTCTAGATTATTTTGGCATTTTTATACACAGCATTTTCGATCCATCAGCAAACATTACAGCAGAAGTTCTTGTAAGAACTCAGATAACATTTCATGTACACAGTAGCAGGTACACCTTGTAACCAAGCATTAAAGTTTTTTTTTTTTTACTGTCCGTCAGCCTATTCAAGGAGTGACTATTCTCTTGGAATGATCAGAATGAGTGATAATTTACTTTGCAGTAGATGAAAGTTCAGATTATTCTTCAACAGGTGAAGGGAAATGAAAGAAAATATACAGGGCCCCAAAAATGTATAGACACTTCAACAGTTATCATCAGTGCCCTTTTTTTTTTTAAAACTCAAATTGAATTATGGCAGCGAGTTGTATTATTTTTCTTCTAAAGGTGTCCGTAGACGCCCCATCATATGACTGTCAGAATAGAGGCATATATTTTCATGAAGTGTGTGTACATTCTTTTGTTAACTCTGTATGATCTCAGTGTGAGGTGGAAGGAGGCATTTATAAGGGACAAGCAAGGCTGCAACCCTATAAAATTATTTTGGAGTAATAACTGCAGCCTGTCCATTACCCATACACCCACTGCTGGAAAGTTAAACAAGAATCTCTTGTCCACTTTACAGTAATAACATCTGAACTATATTGCTGCTCAACCAAACGTTCATTTTTACCCCCTTTATCTTCTTTCTGAAAACATTGCTTATGCTCTGCATGACCCATGAATCAATGGGAAGTTATAACAAAAGGCAGAGGTGATGCTTACATTGAACTGTTTTTTCCCACTGGACACGGTAGATGAAATATGGGAATTTTTGTTTGTTTTTAAATATCAAACTATAAAATCAATGACCAAAAAAGATAAAAAAATAGGTGTTTAAAGGGAATTATGATTTTTTGGTGATTAGTAAAAAAAAAAAAAAAAATTACAAACATGTAACCATATCATGGAATCATGTGTAATGATTGATAACATGTGACCACATTGGTTCTGAGGTACATAACATCGAGATACAGCATTCTTTTAGTAGAATGATAACGAAATGTGGAATGGTCTGCTGGTGTTTTCAGAGGTCAGCACTTTCATTCAGCACCTTACAGTGTTGTGTTCTCAGTTCAACAGTAAGGCAAGAAACAGACTGAACATTCAATCCTATGTTGACAGTCAGCATAAATGTGACTACAGGCATAAATAAAATCATAGCGATTCTGCCATCTGGCTACTTCACAGCAAGGCTTTCAGTTCACACACATCGGACTGCAACTAGCACATGCATCTGGACCAAAAAAAAAACATACAAAAAAAAAAAAAAAAACCTGCCAAATTTCTTTATATCAGTCGCTGAGCTGATAGCAAAAGCTTGAACTTAAGACATCTAAGAGGGAAGCATGATGCCTTGTCTTGAGGTATTTTCCATGTACTTTTACACAATTATATGTATTTTACTTTAAACTTATTGCATGAGGACACCAAGTAGTAACAACAGTTACGTTATGCAGGAGACAAACACTCCACAGACCATGGAGACTGCCTGTGGTATTTTTTGATAGCAAGTTTACATTCATACGCAAACCTATGAAATCTCTGTCCCACAAGAGCAAGGCAACATGATCCAGAAATAAAGACCTACACTCCCTAATCCTCAAACCTGGCTCAAGCAGACGCACTTGTCACTAATGGGTTGCTTTGTAGCTTTTTTTGATAACGCCGTCTGATTGCCTAAGCGAAGACAGATGTACGGGCCAACGAAGGGAAAAGCACGAAAACAATAGTTTAAAAAAGCAGAGCAGGAGATGAAGACAGTAAAAATTGCAACAAGATAAAGAATAGTAAAAATATCCAAATAAAGAAGAAACCTTGTTTTAAAAAATAAATCATGATAACACAATCCAAATACTGTTTAAAATGATTGTTTTTTGTGATTTGGAGTTGTCATTGTAATGCAGAGAGAAAGAGAGAGAGAGAGAGAGAGAGAGCTGGGGGAGAATAGGAGCTCTTCACTATTGCACGCTGGCCAGGATTTTGCAGAAAGGCCTCTCCAAGAGGAAGTGATGAAGGAAAGAGGCAGAGACAAAAGGAGGAAAGGAGGGGAGTATACAGCAGGCGACATTTCTGGACAAATACAAGTGGGACAGTCTAGGCTTGGTGCAGGTGACTGGTTGTGGTGTTCCTCAGTCAGAGGGCTTCCTGGTTAGCAGTCAGGTACTCTTCCGCCCGCTTGTGGGCCTCCAGAGCCTTTATAGTGTACACATCCTGCGGCAGCTCTGACTTCCGTCGCATAAGCACCTTGTCCTTCTTTATGTCCTTCGTTCCCTGAAAGGAATTAGATAACTAATTACATCTTGTGCACAAAATGGTAGTTCATCTGCTGCCATCTCCTCTCGGTTCCCACCCCTGGTCAACCTCTACTCTAGCTGCACGTCACCCGCTAAATTGATAATTGCAAAACAACACATCACACTGTTTAACTGTTTATAGTTCTATTTGATGGTATGGAATGATCCAGAAAGCCACCTTGTTCATGTTAACACTTGGATCATAACAAGTCCATTGGCTACCTGCTTATCACATTCTATCCTGATTAGAGTAAGTTAAGAATAGGAAAAAAGAAAACCCACACCTTTTTATATGACTGAGAAAACAGAAAACACACTCATCTCTCTTGAAAACGTTTGCAAGCTGGGATACTGACCAAAGTCAATGATTAAACAAAAACACTTTGTCGAAAAATGGAGGTTTTCTAAAATTATATTATTTCCCTTAAATTATGTGGAGCATCTGCCATACATATTCTTGTGTATGAGCTGTTAGGGTACCAAAAAAAGAGATCTATTTATATTACATGCATTGAGCACCTGAATACCAAACTAATACAGGTTAGGGCATTCTTTTGCCCTCAAAACAGCCTGTATTCTTCAAGGTATACAATAGATTCAACATGATGTTGGAAACATTGCTTTTTGATTCGTCAAAGGAACACTCATCAGGTCACTAAGGAACACTGATTTCATGGTCATGTTTGTGAAACTAGTCTGAGCTGACTGTTGCTTTGTGACTTGCCATTAGAAAATGGGTTATTTGTGGCAATGAAGGGATGTACACGATCAGCAACTATACTCAAATAAGCCGTTGAAGCAGTGATTGATTTAGTATTAACTGAGCTCCAAAGCATGCCCAAAAAACAGTTTAGAATCACCTCTATCAGACTGGATTGGTGACACAAGGCAGGTTATGTTTATGCACATGGTGCCAAGTTCTGACCCTACCAAGTGTATGTGTTGAGAGTCAACATTATTCAGAACACGCTACATTTTTCTAGTCTTCTGCTGTCCAGTTTTCATTACCACACTCCAGCTTTCTATTCTTAGCTGACAGAAGTTGAATCCAACATGGTCTCTTGCTGTTGTAGCGCGTCTGCCTCAAGATTCACAGTGTTGTGCATTTCAAGTTGCTTTTCTGCTCACCACAGTTTTTAGAGTGGTCATCTGCGGTACTGCAGCCTCTGTGTCAGCCCGGCTACTCTCATCAACCTCTCAACAAAGCATTGACATGCACACAACTGACACTCACCGTTTTTTCTTACTGAGGAGTGAAATACTGGAGCCATACCTGTGAGGCCTCGGTTTCCACAGTCTTCTTCAGCAGCTGGATGTCCTCAGCAGTAGGAGTCTCTGTCTCCATGGAATAGTGTGGTATCCCTTGGTTTTCATTATACATTATATACTGTTCATGTACAGAGACAAAAACACATAAGAAATGTGTGCCAACACGACCTTGCTTGAAATTAACTGAAATCAAAATTTTAATATCTGCTCAGGAGTACCATTCTGCAGAAATTGCTAAATTGGAAAAAAAAAAAAAATTTATAGAAAGGAGGAATGACTGACCGCATCCGGAGGCAGACCGGGTCGGAGACTTGGGTGGACTTTTGTAATCTGACAAAATATAAAGGTTAGGGTCATTTAAATATTAACCACACTCACACAGACCAAACAGAACACCATAATTAAAGTAAAAAAAAATTTAAGGTCTGTCCTCAATAAGGTGAAGGCACTGGAGAGAGAGAGAGAGAGAGAGAGAGACCCTGTTGAAATTAGATTAGCCTGGAAAACTGAGTTTGGAGCATTCATTTAAGTACATAAAACTGAAAAACACCTCAAGACCACATTCACCTCAGCACACAGAGTTCAATTACATATAAAAAAGAAAAGAAAAAAAACATTTACCATAAAATATCTAATCTTATCCACAAAAGAACAGGTTTTAATTTCAACTAAGACCGATTCCAGACCTGATTGCATCTGTTTCATTGTATGATTGTGGCCTTCAAATTTTCCTATTAATTATGGCACTGCCTCTTTGAAAGAAGAATCTGTAACCTTCCCCGACTTTAGCGATGATTATATACCTTTCATTTACCACTTTTTAAACTGACTTAATTTAGTAATTTTAACCTTCACTGCATTTAATAAGGCATTAAAGTTCAAAGTCAAAAATTAAATAAAAATGTCAGAATATATGTGGTTTTACTGATAAATGAATGAAATTTCTTTGATTTTCTGTCCAAGTGATGCGTCAAGGCTCGCAATCGGTACCTGAGGATTTTGTTTAGCAAGCTGTTCAATCTTGTGCCAGATCTCCTCCCGTTCCTTAAGTTTGTACTTCTCCCTGGGGTGGGTGAAAACAGAGCAGGTTACTGTGGGTCAGAAATAGGGATTCGTATCAAAACTAAACTGACATCTTAAGGTCTCTTTAGGCACTGATAAAACACTTGGACAACAACACATCTGTGTGGAGCCATTATGCAGAAACTATGTATTTGTGTTTGTCCAGCATTTGATTCCCTCTTCTAGTTCTCTTCACTACTTACTTTTGCTTTTCGGCTTTGTATTGCTGAGTGCAATCATCAAACAGCTTCTGGTTCATCTCCATGAAGAGTTTCAGGGCATTGTAAATAAGACCATGGATTGTCCTGCAGCAACAAAAAAAAAAAAAAGGGGGGGGGGGGGTGCCACATTTACTACTGGACAGCAAAGCCATTTGCTGATTTTGATTTACTTACATACACGCACACACAGTGTGTATGTATGCATGTATGATCAATCTTGTGTTCATGAGCAGTAACAGTGCAGTACATGTAGGTTTCTTACTTGTTCCAATGACTTTTGGAGTTCTTATAAAGAGCAGGGAACATGATGGGGAGAATTTTGGCAGCATTGTCACTGATCAAACTCATGATATACTCGTTGTTCCAGTAATACAGCGCCCTCTCAGCAACCTGAAGCATAAAAGGGTGATTTTAGTTAATAAGAGAATAACAAGACCTAGCAGCATGGCCAGAAATATTAGGACTGATTCAAGGCTTTCCTTCCATACATAGAAATAAAGCATAATGGTCGGGCAGGAAAACCAGCTTTTCCGACTGGGCACTCCAAAGTAGATTCACATGCAACATTTAAACAATAGGCAGTCGGTCACTGTTCCTGGACAGCAAAACGTTGAGCAATGTAGCATGGTCAGGGATAGGAAAACATGACTACTAAGCTGGTATAAACATAAAATAAACTATTTGATAAAACAACATTTTATCCACAAACATTTGAGCAAGTATACATGTACCTGGCATTAGTATCACAGACAGCTATACATCCTCGGTGGTAGAAAAAGAACGGTGGCTTACCTGAAAGTGAGGACTTGAAACACACTTGGCAAGCTGCCTAAACAGAGGCTCCATAACTTTTACAAACTCTGAGGGCTCAATGACATCCAGAATTTCCTCCAACTCATTCAGGAACATCACCTCTTTAGGACTATGGGTCTTAGGCCAGAACTTCAAGAGACCCATTATAACCTGGAAAAAAGTGAGACAACAGAGTGATATAACAGAAAGGCATGAACACAAAAATTTACATGTTCATGCTAAGAAAATAAGAAATAAGAAAATATCTTATTATTGTAAAATTGTTTATTTCACAATAATAAGAGCTGTAAAGGCTGGTTGCTACACTCACTGGTTCAGTAAGGCTACTGTCTTTTTCCAAAAACTGAACAACACAGTATGCCAGCTGCAAGAAAAGGAAAAAGCACTTTCAGCCTCTTATCACAAACATTAAACATGGCTAACACCACTGAACCTTCAAATCAAATCAGTCCAGAGCAGCCTGTGCATTCTACAGTAGTGTTAGAAAGCTAAGACTATTTGTTGAACACTTTAGTCAAGTGCATCTGCCTTATAGGAAAAACAAAATGTTCTATGCGAAATCTCTAATTTTGCAATAGATTAGTAGATCAAATACAAGTTTAAACCAAGGCCATTAATACATACAAACAAACAAACAAATAAATAAATACCTGAGGGTGATATACACTGAGGGACTTGACCTTATGCAGTGGCAGGAGCACTCGAATCAGGAACATTTTGTGCTCCTCTTTCAATGGCAGGGCAAAACCATTAATTATACTGAATAAAGAAAGAAAAAAATATACATTATATGTCCTGGTCATGTGACATACCAGGTCCAAATCAACACAAAGCAAAGCAACCCTTAGGTGATCTGTCACCATAACATGTTCGATGCATCCTCTCACCTTCCTAGAATTTCCAAAAGCTCTGCAATGCCATTGTGATGCTCCGTTTCATATATAAACCTGCAACAAGATTATTTGACAAATAAAAAAAGTTAAAAATTTCCACCCTACAACAATGCAAAAACAAACAAGTGTTTAGAGTACCCTGGCTTGCAAATTTTCAAAGTATGGACCAAAATTTTGTCTGAAATTTGCTTCGCCATTCGGTATATGAGTGAACAATATCATGTACAGTACTTCCCGTCGCACGTACATCCGGTTTCCGATCAAAACCTGAGTCAGTGGAAACCCAAGTGAAGCTGGTTTACATATTTTTTGTGTAATAAAGACATATCACAATCGATCCCAAAAACGATTGTAATGCTCGCATTAATAAATTAACCGAGATTACACAATCTAGGGTTAGGGACTTTTATCTCGTCTGCTGGTGCTAATAAAACCAAAGAACACGAAAGAGACACAAACGCCACTATATATACCAAACCAAAACGTGTGTTATTCGAAACAGAAACTGCAGTGCACATAATGACTATTTACAATTATATACAAAAAATATTTTGGTGTATGTGAATGGATGAATAATCCTGTACACCGAGTGCGAGTGTGTGCATGTGGGGGTGCGGGAGTCTTATGTACCAGCAAATAGACAAAGATTCATCTTATGCAGCACTGAGAAAAAAAAAAAAAGAATGTTATCGCGTTTTATGTGTATAAACAATAATGGCGCGTTGGCTTCCTGGTGTATTCGCAGCCTCTCTTTAAACAGGGTCAGCTGACCACCTTGTATCACCGGGATTCCCCTCAAGATTTGGAGAGAAAGTCCGAGAGAGTAAAAACGCGGAACACAACTAATATGGCAATACATCATATGGGAACGGATTAGAAATGTATACACCACCACATAAAAATGATCAACAGCTTTATAAAAACTCATTATGTGGCTGCGCTACACATTATCAAGGACGGTATTGAAGAGAAAAATAGAGTCACTTTCAGTCTCGTTCTGAAGCAGCTGGTGCCTAGAGGAATCATAAATTGGGGTCAAGTTAGGTTTATTGTCTATTTCATATTTTACTTAATTTATAAGTATTCTAAATATTTAGATTTTTTTAATGCAAAAATATAATCATACTGTTAAAAACTGGTAATATTTTTAGTGGCTGAAACGGATTATCTGCATTTACATTATTTTCTATGGGAAATGCATTTTGCAATACAAAGTTTTGCCTTGAGAACACGCCTCCGGAACAGATTAGATTTGTATGCCAGGGTACGCTTAAAAAGTGTTCACAAAAGCAATCAAAATATACAAATCCACCTAAAGAAAAAAAAAATAGAATAGAAGAATCCAATAATTTGTGCATACATAATGATGTTCGGAGAATTTACCTGTAGAATATGTTGTTGATCTGTCGACGTATGTACGCTCGAAGTCCCAGAAACTTGCCATAAATCCTGTGTAGAATTGTTTTTAGGAAGTCTCGCTCTCTAGGATCTTCACTGTCAAACAGCTCCAAGAGCTGTACAAGACATTTGCATGTTTGTCACAGTACAATTTGAACCAGTATTGCAAAGGTATCAGCTGAAATTATATACCGATCAGCTCCAACATTAACACCACTGTCAGGTGACTTGAATAACAGTGACAATCAATTATATACCAGTAAACTGAAGACAGGATCATGGGCACCAAAGGCTCATCTACAAAGGCTCACCCACAGCACACTATGAATTCAAATCCGATGCAAACTTGTCTGATACATTTGCATAGGTGCAAAATTTGGCACAATGGGAACCCAAAACTTTGATGGTTTTAATGTTATGGCAGATCGGTGTAGCTACAACTAAAACATACACGAATTCAACCTAGAAGTTACAGAGACATTATTCAACTTTGTTAGCAAGGATAGAGAAATAGGTACTTACAGACAATACAAACTTTTGGTCAATGTATTTTTTGGCAATGTTAGGCTGGAAATCAGGCGACTCCAAGAACCGTAAGAAGAACTCGTATACCAGCTACATAGGAAAAGAAACAGTAGAAGATGAAATCAGTCAGATGTGTAACCAAATCTCGAAATTAAATCTCGGAGTTAAATGTCACTGTGATATAGAGTTCTGCAGAGACAAACTCTGTTCACCATGCTGGCTTATCACAATGCACCTAAAAGGCTTCTCGTGACACTTCTGGTGGTAGCAACCTATCAGCAGTGGTGGTGCATGGGGTGGGGATAAATGAAGGATTTGCTCTCACTCCACGGTCAGGGACAAGCCCTTATTTTATTTTTTTTTTCCCAAACTCAGTTGCCCAAAACAGCTCATAAATATACAAACTTCAGAGCTTTAGTGTTAGAGTGGTACAGAGGGCCACACTTGCCTGCAGATGGGGCCAAGCTGCTTCCAGTGTAGGCTCATCCTCCTCAGGATCAAATTCTGCTCCAGTAGGATTGGAAGAAGGAGGCAGGGTCCTAAATAGGTTCATTGAAAACTACATAAAAAAAAAGAAAAGAAATATAAACATTAGTTGTTAGGGAGCTCGATTTACTGGTACAACATGATCAATAAATCTTTCCCCACTGTGTATGCGTACACCTATAAGGACCACAGATCAGTGTGTATGATGGTGCTAATTTATAAGCTTTACCTTAATATAATGTGCCATGGCAACACTGCCACATCTCCATTATTTCTGTCTGTACAAGCTGCTAGGCGAAACATTTTGCGAGATGAAGCAATATGCTTTGCCATTTTTGTACCACAAACAATTAAATATCTATAATTTTCCCCACCCTTAGTAGTTAGAATTAGTGTGATTTATTACAGTTAACAAAATCCTCTGAAGTGTGAGCATTATGCTGAAGAAACGGGCATCATCTTACAGAATGAGAAATCTTATCTGTGACATCGCTATGTTGTAATGAAAACAGAATTTTTAGACGAATGTAACTGCAAAAGAACCATGTTGTATGAGGATGTTTAAAAAAAAAAAAACAGAGAGGGGATACATCCAAGGGAAATGCCTTTACACCTGGCAAATTATAAGTAAGATTCTTGATCGCATATTAAGATAAACATCATAAGCTTCCTAACAAAATTATATTCCTCCACCAAAATGCAGACGTTAGTGCTAGCCTTTTCACAGGATATTACACACTGCTCTGCAAAATGACTAAAAGTTTTAAAATATAAAGTATATACACTGCTGATGAAAAGTCTACTTTCAACTTTCACCCTAATCTTAAAATGGATTCAAATACAATTTCTCACCATTCTACACATAATGCTGCATAATGAACAGATTATTTTCTAATTAGTTTGTTAATTTTCTTTTTTTTTTTTAAATAAAAGAAAAAAAAAAAACGGAAATATGCCTTTTACACAAGTATTCAGAGAGTATTGTAGTATTCAACCCATGTAATGGTTGCAATTGAGCTCAGGTGCCTCCTACTCCTATCAGTAGTGCTTCTACAATGTGACTGGAGTCCATCTGTGCCTAAATTCATTCATTAGACATAATTAGGAAAGACACACACACCCGTCTATTTACAGTCTGACAGTAGATGTTGTATGTCAGAGTGAACACAAAGCAATGAGATTTATCGGACAAAATTAACAGAAGACCTGAGAGGCAGTATTGGGTCATGACAGAGACCTGGGAAGTGATAATAGAAAAATCTTGCAGCATTGAAAGTGGCCCAAGTAGCCTCCATCGCTCCATTGCTTCACAAATGGAAGAGATATGGGGCAATACCAACAATCTCCCCAGATCTGACCGCCCAGCAAAACTGAGTAATTGGGGATGAAGGACCTCGGTCAAACAGGAAAGGTATGCCAAGCCTGCAGCGTCATTCCCAGCAAGACTCAAGAACATTCTGCTGCCAAAGGTGCTTTACCAAAGTATTAAGTCTGGGTCTGAATACTTGTGATACATGTAAATGGGATATTTCAGTCTTTAGACTTTTTGTTAATGTATCTATTTTTTTTTTTTTTAAAAACAGCCCTGCCAAGTTCCTCTCTTACTATCAGGATTAGTGAAGGTCTCATTTCACTTTTGATGTGGAAAATAAATGAAATGAATATGACACATTTACAAAAGTAAATTTTACTGTCTTAGAAATATAAACATTTGCTTCGATTTAATTTTAAATTAACCAGAAATGGAGTCTAGTGGAAACAGGTATTTAAGTAACTATAATGACAGGTAATTATGCTTTATATTATCATCATCAACCATATTTTGCAGTAAAATCTCTCAACTATATTTCTCCATTTTTTAAATTACATTACAGAAGCATAAAACAATACAGTATAATGCACCTTTATATGATGGCCTCTTGATTTGTGTGCGATCATATCAAATAACACATCCAAAAGACTGCATAACAAGTGGACTATTCATCATAAAATGTCAAAAGTGTAATAAACATTTACAATTAACGAAGCCAACACTTCCCCTGAAAAAGTGGGTTCCTCTTTATATTGAATCAGATAAGGAAACCGGTGTTTTAAAAGTGCACACACTTCTCATTGCTGTTTCTCATAAGCCATTATGCCAGCATACACACTTGGGAAAAGCAGCAATGAATACAGGAATCCCCTTCAGGTTTCCTGGCAAGTTATGTTGCTGATGACCAGTGAACTATGAGCTGAAATGTTACACCTAATCCACCTAATACTGAGACATGACAATCATCACTCCTCTATGTTGATTAGCAGATGAAAACATGCACACACTAATTAACGTGCATACAATCATTTGCTGTTTAATTCAATCCTGGCAAATGATCACAGCGTTGGGGAATTACAACTGCAGAAGTTATTTGGTGCAAAATAGGGCTGCATGAGTCTTGCTAAAAAGTGAAACAATTTTTTTTTCATGGGAATATATATATATATATATATTCCCAATAATATATATATATTGATTTAAAAAGGACCCCCCCCCCCAAATCCCCATCTTCAGCTTCTGATTGGCTTGGATTGAGCACACGTAGAAGAGAGTATGCGAGTGAGAGTTTAAATGAGTAGTAATAAAATAAGGGCAAAACACAGTTTTAAACAAAAATAACAGCATAGTGCTCCAACTTCACCATGTAAACTAACGGTGTCTGTTTAGGTCCGTCTCTGTGTTACATGCCACATGAGTGACAGTGGAACACCATAAATGAGGAAGAGAGATAAGAGAAGAGATCGAGTTTGAATCACTCGCCAGTCACACCAATAAAGCCAGAGAATCACAAATATCAATCTGATTGATATTTATTTGTCAACAATGCCAGCTGCTTTAAGAACGTTAGAACACGCGAATGACGAGTGACCTGAATGTAGAGAAATATATGCAAGTGAAAGCAGAAATAAGACGCATGTACATGTGGAGATTGTGATTTTTTTTTACGATGCAGCCCCAGCGCAGAAATGAGGGAGGTAATGTTGATTACACAACAGTTAGTTCTGACAAAGTATTTTGATTGGGTGCAGGATGAAAGTAGTTCAGCACGTTCTGCAGTACTGAGGAGAGAGCAGCTACCTGCCAAAACAAACATTCAAAACCAGAAAAGCAGTTTCGGCAAGAAAACACATCTGATAGCATTATGTCATCTTAATCAACACTTTATCTACTCAATAACTGCTTCTAAGTCATTCCAGTTTGCCTCCATGTTGTTTTATTTATGCCTACGGTGAGCTACAACAGGGAGAATCTCTAATCCCTAATCAAGGGCACTACTTGGTATGTTGAACTAGTGAGTGTACACGATAGAAATATGTGCATGTTAAAATGGATAGATAAAGAGAAAATTATGAGATTTACAGTACTGTCCACCACGTCCATGGTCTATTCTCATCACCTTTTGGTTAGACAGTACCAGGAAGAATTTAAAACTACTTTCACCACTGTTAATTTCACTAACTGTCAGTGTAAGGCTCTGCCAGGTGCCGTCTGGGGATCAGTCCTATAAAAGCAATATCAGGCTTGAGGCCCTCATTCCAATGACCGTACTACAGCCATGTTGATTGTTCATCACAACAGCACTCCATCTTGTGTGATATTGCTTTTACTTTTTTGCTAAGCTTGTGCAGCGTTTGTTTTGTTATAACAATTTATAAGAGCCTAAATCGGATCACACAAACACTACGTTTCAGTTAGTGTACTTATTACGTTTTATTTGTACTAATATTTTATGCTTTTTACACTAGGTATAACTCCATACCATGCCTGAGGAGGAGTATTATTGTTATTTACTTTAAGTGTTAATCTCAGTTTTGAATGTCAGCACATTGGTCAATATCCACAGTACTAAACACTGGGGCTATTTAAAAGCACTAGAAGCAATTTGAGGGGAAAAACATCAGTCAATTTTTAAAAACAAAACAAATGATAGCAGGGGCTTTTTTTTTTTTTTTCAACTTGCAAATAAATCTAAAGTGGCATGAAATGTCTGATTTCTCTGGGGACAGGTGGCCCAGAATTTTAATAGATAGTTGTGAACTTCGCAGTGTCCTTAACATGTCAGAATGTGCACGCAGGTGTGTGTATGCTCTCACCATAATGACAGCCTCGGGGTAGATGCATTCAGTAACTACATCACGATTGTGTGTGATGTACTCCACCATCTCATTCAGTCCAGCACGCTTCACCTCCTTGTACTTTAGATCACTGAGAGGATCGGTCACGAAGTCAAACAGTACACAGCACTGACGCAGCTTCTGTACAAACAGCTCCTCCCTGTCGATGGGTGGGGCATCTAAGATTCAGAGACAAATACAGAATAGAAAGATTAGGTTTTAAGCAGCACATATACAGTGCACCTAAAAATAACTAAATAAAACAAAAACAAACAAACAAAAAAAACAATCACCACCAACTGTGGAAACCTCAGAGAATAGACTTTGCTAGAAAACATAAAAAAAAATACCCCACACAGATCTGAATCAAGATTTTTTTTTTTAACAGACTGAACCAAGAGTAACTAGTATCAACAATTGCAAAATGTGAGAAATTAAAGAAAGGGTTTATGATCCAACGTTTATCACACGATCCTCAAAAACGATGGAGGTAGTGTTGTATAGTGGGCATGTACGGTACATGGCTCCCTATGGAACTGAGTCACTGATGTAACTGCTGATAGAGGTAGCAGGATGAATTCAGAAAAAAAGCCTCTTAAGGCCAAAAAAAAAAAAAAAGCTCCACGGAGGACGGCCATGTATTCCATACTTTGGGCATTCAAAGTTTTTATGTTGGTCAATTATTAATTTATTTATTTTTTAAAACAAATTAAGTACTGTGCTTTTGGAGGTGTACCAGAATAAACAGCAACTATTTACGATTAGCAAGTCATGTGAGTGAATCATTTATCATTTATTTTTCAATAATGTAGCCCTGAAGAACTCATAAGTCAGTATCAACTTTTAATTGAAAACAGAAAGCTTCAAGGATTATTAAGACCATGTCTCAGACCATTTACTGTATCTCATTATATTGACATAGCAGTGATCCTCTAGAAAACATGCAGATTAAGTTATTAAAAAGTATTTTGTTTACAAAACTATAGGTTTACAAAACTTCTATATTAATAAAATAATTACAGAAGAGACTGGCATGTAGAAGACCTTACTTTTCAACAGCTTAACTGCCTTACTATTCTTCATCCAAGATCACAGTTCAATGAAACATTTGCCCCATCCTCCCATTTCAGATCCTAACAAATTATTATTATTATTATTATTATTATTATTATTATTATTATTATTGTGCAGTCAAGACAAACAAACAAACCAAAAAAAACTAAATAGGCAGTGCTCTCATAGCAACATTAGCCAATCATGGGCTTCTGTGAGCCTACATATGCAGAAGTGGGTGGATGGCACATTCCTCAGGCTGGATGAAATGCAGCACGAGATGCAGTCTGAAAAGGTGCAGTTGGCCTTATCACATGTTTTTGGGGGAAGCATGTGACCCTTCACCCTCTTGGGGTGGTACCTGTGGCGTGTACATGTGGCATAAATGAAATAACATGAGAAAATCAGAGGCCTTATTTGACTGAAAATGTTTGAACACTTACAATATGTCAATTATCAAAACTCACCATCTCAGATCATTTAACTTGATATACTGACATATGGCAGGGATCCTCTATAACCAGAGGTCTGCCTAAACACAACCTCAGTCCTGACCCAGATTTCTGTTGAACAGCAATCAGGCAGTCATGAGAGCGAACCATCATACCTCCAGGGCTAAATGAACTCCCAAGCCCAACAAACACCATGCTTATTAAACATTTATTTCCAAACGCAAACAACTATCAGGACCACCAATACCCTGTCTAAGCATATCGCGCAGACCAAGAAACACAGCCTGCAAAAGAATATTTCACACAGAAATACACAAAAGCAGGAAAGAGAGACCTAGAAGCTTCCTGTGTTTGCCATGTTGACTTCTAAAGTCACTGTCAGAACGCATACAAAATTCATGGGTCAGGGTGTTGGCAATGCCACAAACACACACAGACATAACTCCCATTTTAACCGAGCTTGCATGTGTTTACAAATAATTTCTTTCAAACCTACTTGATAGAAAATAATTTATTAACCGCTGAATGAAAGATGCTGTGGTATCTTAAAAAAATCCATGGTGTCCTATTGTGCTTGCATTTTTATAGAGCAAAAACATATGATTAAGTTCGGGGACAAATCTCAGCAGAGTGACAAAGATGTAACATGCTGTATATTACATGACATCATCTCTACTTATAAGTATCAAAAACAGTCAAGATAATCCAAAAGCAGCTGATGGTGCTACAGCAGTATTAGGATTAGTCATCAGAATTACCAGAGACCTCCAGGTACAACGATTATCGACCGATTTCAACAGATTTTGAAAAAATTGCTGCTACCAAACAGGATACTATGCTGTATGAATAGTTTAGAGCACATGTAGGATTATATAGGACCAGCAATGTTTAACCACTTCAAATGAAAAAAAAATACATAAACTAAAATGTTTGTTTGTTTTGTTTTTTTTCTAATTACGATATTAATATTTAGGATTTAAATGCCAAGAAATAAATCAAAGTAAACAAAAACGTAGTACAGCCAAGTTATTATACTGTATAAATAAAAATTCGTCTAATTTTGAATACATTTACAATTCATATAATTTTGTTTTTTTCCCCTTTCCCCAAAAAGAAATATGTTTTTTTACACTGCTCAGGCTTTTCCTATTTGAGTTCCTTTTTTTCCCCTGCATCTTAAGTCAACACAGCAAGTAACAAAAAAAAAACATTTACTCTGCGTTCATAAAGTATTACGAATCAATCACATTTTCCAAATTTAGCTGCATTTTATTTCATATAATTTCATATCACCATTAATCATGAGAAAGCCCTGTTGTCACCAGTGCCGCCATCACGACACTTTACAATGTCCATGAAATTGGGAAGTAGAAAGGGCATAAATGCAGCACTGTACCTTTAAGGGCAGGAAGCTTTTGGAGCTCACGGTTCTTGCTAAGGTTAAAGCGTGAAGAGCTCTGCCGACGCTCTTTCTTAACAATTTGTGGACCACCTGAGTACTTGATTTTGTTGAGTTGAGTTGGAGGTGGAGTGCTGTTGCTAGGACGCTTGCTGGCTTGCTGTTGCTGCGCCTTTAAGAACACAGACACATTAAACATCAGTAATTCACATGAGGTCTTTTGATTTTACACACACACATACACAACTGTAATGCTCCAGGGAAAAAGAGAGTTGTATACTCAATGCTCAAACTTTATTAATTTTATTCAGTACAAGTGAGCGAGCATTTATAAAAGATGTGGCCGACTGGCATCACGTGGACCGAAGGAAACACACGAGTGTCTTCGGTCCTCCGACTGGTAGTACTAGCCTTGATGGGGGCACAAATGATGGGTGGGAATTGGATCAGACTAAATTAGGGAGAAAATCGGGGTGGGGGAGAGGGGGTAACATAAATATAAATATAAAATATATAAATATATGCTACATATGCTACTGATATATGCTACATCAGATGCTACGCCGTTTGGATGGTTTAAAAAACAAAACGATTGGATTGTTTTTTAAACCAATAAAAAGTGAATTTACTAATTCACTTTCCAAAAATAAATCAAGGAAAGTGAATTAGTAAACTCCCAATTTTTTTTTTTTTACCCCATTTATCAACTGTTGATATAATTATCAATTAACTCTTGACCAAAATGTCAAAATGAAAATAGGCTATTAGTTTTCTTTTACTATTTGATAAATAGTAATTAGTTTTTATTTATTATTTTCTTATCTTGTTATATACAGTGGATCTAAAAAAAAATGCATTGTGGAAATTTGTTTTTATTTTTATTCAAAAAGTGAAACTTAAATAGTCTAGATTCATTAAGCTCACTCACTCATTTTCTATACCGCTTTATCCTGTATTCTGGGTCGCAGAAATTCATTAAACTGAATATGTTAAATAATGAGGAACGGGGAGGCTTTGAAGAAAAATACTCCTAGTAGCCCTAGATATAGCTGAGGCTAAATATACCAAAAGTGAAGCCAACTCCCAGTTTTTTACATTTTGTGTTACAGAATATTGCCTTATTAGTCAGTTCAGGTATCTCCTGAATGTCAATAAAATGTCATTTCAAAATAACAGCAAATACAATAGTAATTAAAAGATTTATTTACTACATCAGATTTGTAGTGAGTCAAAATGTTACATAAACCTTCTCCAAAACTGCACAAGCTTACAGGGCTTTCAATCAAACAAAACAAAACAAAAAAAAGTGTTCCAGGTTACTGGACAGGGTAAGCACTATTTTATTTACAAATAAAATACAACCAACAATGAGTCAGCAACTACCAATGAGGCAGGGTGAAAGCTAGCATGCGACTCCTCCGAGATATGCGAGACAGCAGAATCTTTGGCTAATTAATTAGTGCATCTTTTGTTATAACAAAGTTTGATCAATCTGACTGACGTCTTGAGATACTGATGTATTTCCAGATAATCTTCCTAGATTATATATTTTATATATTTTGTGCCAGTTCCAATGGGCAGTGGCGGCTTAGGCAATTGACACTCTCAAGTGCTGATTGGAGGGTTCGGGGTTGGAGCCCCTCCCCTGATACGCTGCTACTCTTGGGCTCCTTGGCAAGATCCTTAACTCTACAACCATACAAGTATCGGTAAATCGCTAAAACCATCCTGCACATTGCTGAAAGTCAGGGAGTTACTGATGCTCAAGAAATGTAACTTAATACCCGCGTGTGTGTATTCCAGGAAGAAACTGAGCATTATCAAAAATAAAAAAATGCTGAGTTACATCACTGTGACATTACACAGCTTTGGGATTTGTTAATGAACTCAGGAGAGGAAACTAACCCTGATTGAGAGACATGCTGAGACCTGTCTGTGGTATGACAGAGTCATTAGATCAAAATAGATCTAATCAATAAACTTCACCCTGTGCAACATCAGTTTGTGTGTTCAGTTTCCCAATGACACTTGCCTTAGAACCAGGAGATACAAGTTCTTGTTATAACCATACTGCAACAATGAAATCAAAAAGCTTCCTCCTGTTGCTAGGCTGATGCTTTACTGATCCTGGGGGTCTTAAACATTCTGCAACCAGTGCTCCCATTACCTCTCTCTCTCTAGTATTCTGTGGAGGTTCGCAAGTTTGCATTTATCTCATTTGATTCAATTAACCCCAGGCTAATAACTGGATGAAGTAAATGTGATATTACTGAATAAAGATAACATTATTGTGTGTTATTCCTTAAGTAATGTTGCCAGATTTGTTAAAACATAGCGCATTTAGTTAGATTCAATGTTGTGGAACACCCGAGAGACCAAGCTAGCTGCAGCCTTACATTACATCCTTCTTACATTAGAGTAAAATAAACAGATAAATGCTAAATTAAGGTTTTCAAACACAAACAGCATCACCACATCAATTACACATTTCTTTGTTATAAACATTTTTTAATAAATTATTATTAGTCTATGATTATGCAGAGCATCTACCATACAAGTTAAAAGCTGTTTTTATTACTATTCTCAGATATGAAGTGTCAATGTTGCAAGTCCCTGTGTATGACCTGTTTCTATAGAAATAATAACATTTCCAAACAAGATTATGAATCTAAACCTTTTAGCCTTTTTTTTTTTTTTTTTGAATGACGTATGCTTTTTTTCTCCACACAACATATGCAATGATGTGCTGAGAAGAACTGTATGAATAGAAACATGACTGAGCAAAAAATTACAAAATGGGTCATATAGGCAAATAAAAAACACAAAAATATGATAATGGGTTTTAGTGGTTGTTTTTGGTTGTTTCTATGACAACCATAAAATAATTTGCTTGGTAATTTGTTTGAGTTTAAAGGTTAAACAAAAATATTGCACATATTCTTTACATTATAAAATAAGACTATATACATACATATCACACACACATGTTACTATACAACCTTTAATGTGAGGACACTAATGTAAACTGTGCAAACTATCTAAGAGGTTACCAAGGGAAGATGTGTTAGTATAGTTGGCAAAAAAATAGCCTGTATCTACACTGTTATCTTTGAGTGACTGCATATCCTGGTTACCTCTCGCTGTCAGAAGCGCAATCTGTTAAATCCTGTGTAAATGACCTTTTGAAACTCTTTAACTCTTACACCCAACAATGGAACAATTCATCTTCAGTCCAATAAAAAAATTTTTTTTTAAAAAGAGGACTGTGATGTCATTTCAGGAAAATGCACATTCATGAGCAGAATAAATCTGCTGAACAACATACGGTTCAATAACAAAAGTGAAGGCTACAGCATTTAAAAGCTGTGTTATGCATTATAGTAAAGAAAGCATTCACAGATAAAACAGCTCATTTGCAGGCTCTCACTCAGGTCAACTGCTCTAGCTAGCCGCTCCCTTCCTGACAAAACATGCTACAGTCTGGATCGAGTTCAAGATCTTTAATGCTCCTCTGTGTGCAGTTATAGATTCATACAACAACGCGGCTTCATCAGCATTCAGTAATCCGAGTCTGCTCTTACTGTCAATGTTATAGTGAAGCACTCTCAAAACACCACTATACAAAGCACCAGACTAACCTTGTTATAACAAGGTTTAGAAGGCATAAACGCTCAGTGTTTTGCTAAACCAAGTCTTCTACAGCAACTATACAATATTCTTGTGAGTAAAGCTTGGATAGTAATACAACAGGACGGTACTGTAACGGCAGCAAGCAGGGTTCAGGTAAAAAAAAAAAAGTGCCTTTTACCTCATCTGAGTTTTCACTCCCAGTATCCTTTCCAGCGTTGACATTACTGTTTTTGCTGCTGGCTTTCACAGATTTGGGCGATTCCTAAGGGATAAGAGCAAAAAATTAAAACAAAAATATGTTTTACGGCTTTGCTAATGTGCTAAAAAGACATATAATCATGTGCACAGATCTGGTCAGTAATACAGTGCTGTGATAGAACCGCACAAAATTTAAATCCTGCATCAGAATGTAGTGATTTCACTCACCACACCTCTGGGGTACTGCGCTTTCATGTGCAGGTGTGCACATCTGCTTGACAGATCATAAAATGCACTTATAAAATATATATTTCTGTTGACAATGTAACTACCCTTAGGCGCTGCGCTGGTGACTAACCAGGTACAGTGTGTGTCTGTGTGTGTGTGTCAGCGGTTCCCACCTTACATCATTAAATACAACATGCAGGTTAGCAAACTTGAATGTAATTGTTAGTTCTGCATCAGGTGTTTCCTGCAAATACCGAGCTAACCAGGTAGGAAGGACAGTTTAAAATCAATGTCAACAGAAACACAGCAACTCATTTTAGTACACTGGGGAAAAAATGATCTAGTTATCAGGGGTAACATGTCAGAATCCCGTTACAGCTAGACAACGTTAGCAGACAAAACATCCTCCAGCTGCCACGTAGTGATCCACCGCCTGCTAACCTGGAGAATGTGCAACGCTACATTACTACATCTGAAAGGGAACACTGCTCACTAGCTAGGCGTATCGGTCATACTTCTGAACGACATGTTAAGGAAACTAGCTAGCTAGTTAGGGAGGGAAGCAACACTCCAGACATGACAGCTTCAAATCTTCCAGCGACGTACAACACATCGCAGGTCCACACTTGCGGAATTTACCGACAGAACAGAGGTTCAATCCCTCGATCGATGGGAATAATTAGATTTCTGCACGCTAACAGTTAGTTTTAGCTCACTATAGCATTAGCAACATTAGCTACTTAGGCCTCGATACGAAAACTGCAAGCTGATGAAGGGTTTGTAAAATACGAGACACACAAACAACCATCGTTTTAGCTCAAACAAAAAAAAAACCCGCTTTCGTGTATATGTCTGCAGCATATGCGAGTCGTTTACCTTTTCTTTCTTCGTTTTATTCGGCATTTTGCGGATGCGGTGTTGCCTCAGTGACAGAATTTTCCCGCACGCTCGAGCGCTCAGACAGTCAGGGCTCGCGCTGCGCTCTCAGGCCCGCTGAAAGCTGATTGGTCGGTTCGAGGCGACACAGCCTGGAGACAAGCCGACACCCGCTCACTATTGGACTCGTTTTCCTGAATTAAAAAAAGGGAGGAACGCTGCAAATGTTGCTCACAAGTGCTTTAGTACTACCTACTTTCAATTTATCAACAGAATAAACTGTAGCGCTTTCCAATTCGCTAAAACTTACAAACCATGCTCAGTAAGCGCAGCCCACTGCGTTATCTTCATAGTTTTTAATGCTAGTTACCTGCAGGGGCGTGACCACAGCGTCCCCCCCCTCCCCGTGTCCCTGTCAGTGCGCATGTGCGAAGTCATGACGTTTTCTCCTGTTGCTGCGGGGAGCGGCTAATATGCTCAAACACCATCGTACATGTTTTAACTGCATGTTTAACATGGTTTGTTAGATAGTTTGTCACGCAACATGAAATTTTGTTGCAGACACTATCTTAGTCTTTATTATTGTATCTATTCTCTCTCAGTTGTACACCGGGCTATAACAAATTTTATCCATGATTCATTCTTTCGCACTTCACAGTCACATGCTTTCATTCTTTGGCCCACACTGGGAAGGAAGTTTCCTAGAAAGAAAATCACATTACTGTACTATCTATTTGGAATAAAACAGTATTTATGTTAACCTGTCTCTCGTTTTTCTCTAAACCTACAAGTTTAGTTTTACAATGAATACATTTATGAAGGGTTTATCACTAAGTATATTACATCAATTATCACCCTATCACCAAGTATATTACATCAAGTATATGATTAAAATGGTACAACAACGATAGTACTTTGTCTCTCAAGTCTCTGTCAAAAGTCTTTCATCTAGGTGAAAAAAATCAATTAATTAATTTTCATATAGGATCATATAACACCATTTTTCATAATATTCAATGCTTTTTATCTCCCAAATCCATGCTTCTTTTTTTGCAAATATGCATACACATCTATATTTTCATCAGATAAAAAAAACAGTCAGATGAAACTTGGCCAATTTAGTTTTCACATAATCAAAGACATAAACTTGAAAATATGTATTATTCTAAAATGCAAAAAAGATATTGCAACATTAGTTCTCACAGACACTACAGATATTTTTGCTCTTTAATCTTTTACTAAATACCAATTTAACCACAATTTTAAAGGTCATATACTTCTAGAAGCATACACCAATTTTACGATACATTTAAAGAAATATGAATAATTTGCATATGAAATTATTATTTCAAATGGCCATTACTGGGGCACATACAGTATAAAAGCATCTCTCCAAAACAGCTGAAGTTAGCAACTTGAAATTTTTAGGGAAGCAAGATTGGTTACTTCCATGTTGCATAAACCCCTTCTTTGCCCCCCATTTTCTGTATTATATGTATAACATAAAAATATACATATAAAATCAGTACAAATATTGTGTTTTTGTCTGATAGTTTATTAACTTAACTATCACCACATCTCACCCACAGAGCATTACTTTCCACTGAGACTATGGGGAATAGTTTAACCTAGAGACTTGTGTTTCCTCTTTATATTACAGTGTTTGGATGAATGAAAATATTGAGTGATGCTGGTGATATAAATTACAATGTGAGGATTTCTAAAATATCAAAGTCTAAAATATAAAATGTGTAATATATCAGAGTAAAAGGTTTCACTGATACTTCTAAATAAGTATATTTCTCCATGAAATATCAGCAATAATTTTTAAACTTTTGTTCATTTACAGTTAATTTACAGGTATGTTCAAGGCAAGCCAGGATGTATGATGGAATTTCTCATGGATGAAGGCCTTAAACTGAATGACATTTACAGAAGACTATAACCACAGTACAGTGAAGAGTCTCTTAGCCACAGTAACATTTAAAATGGTGAAAAACAGAACTAGACAGGCTATAGGACTATGGATGATGATCCCACTGCAGTCGTTCCTGTGAACGTTGAGCATGTTTAACACCTGTTCTTTTATAATCGACTGATAACATGTCTCCAATTTGTGAAAGAGGAACATCTGTCTTTAGGAACTGTAGATATAATCATTTACATACACCAATTGTACATTAAAGGGACTTGGCTGGGAGTTATTGCAACATCCCCCGTACAGTCCTGACCTTGCTTTCCATATGATTGGGCCATTAAAAGAGTTCTTGGGATGCCAGTGTTTCAGAGGTGATGCAGGCAGTCCGATCATGGCTCTGGTATACTTTGAAAAGATATTCATGATATCCAAGCATTGAAATGAGTGAAACCTAGGAAAACTCTGGGACATTCTCCATATACAGTAATCCCCTGCTATTATTGCAGCAGGGGATTATATGAAGAAAGAAATTTATGTTTTTTTTACTCTTAAGTTTTTATCATCATCAAAATAAACTTACCATATTGGTGCATTTTGTTTATACAAAATTACAGATTGTACCCCATCTATTTTCCTGCAAAACATGTTTCACACCCCCTTCCTCAATTAAGCTAGTTCATCAAAGGTCAGGATGACGCATGGTTAAGTATTATTTTCTGTAGGTGTGGAGTTCTGTACTGCAGTTACACCAGCACATAATGGCATGGTAATGGATGTAAGTGCTACACAGAGTGAAGCCTTTAAATAAATGATTATCATTGATGGGTTAAGAATCCAAAATGGGTTCCCAAACCAAAATGACCTAGCCAGCAATGGCATCAACATCTGTTGAGTCTGGTCGATAAATTCTGAGGAACACAAAGGTGGCAGATAGCCTAGTATACAGTGGATGGGGATTAGATGGGTTTCCAAGTGATGCAGCAAGTTGTGTACCAAACTTTGCTCAGAGTCCAGTCACCTTGATTTCCTGCACACAAGGTTCCAAAGAAGCAACATACTTTTTAGTTAGCTGTCTCTGCTTGCCCATTATCTGGGGGTTAGCGTGATGCTCCCAGCTGAATGAATATGAATGAATACCCTACATATCTGGATGTAAACATGGCCCTAGACACTTCTGGTATGAAGTTCCGGAAATATCCTGGAAAATTATATATGCTATTTAAAATGCCATGGGGAGGCATTGCAGAGGAATGGTGTATGGATTTAGAAAAGTGGTTGGTTATTAGCAAAATAGTGGTGTTATCTTGAGGCTTATAAATCGATTACATTAGAAAATGATTATTTGTGAAAACCATCTCTACACCAATACCATCCCTGAAGTAGGTATGCAATGGTTAGCCAGATGGCCAATAGGTATGTTAAGTGTGGGCCCAGTAATCAGTTGGTTATATAAATGTGACAGGACAGTGACATTACCAGATCTATGTGGCTGGTAGATTGTTGAATTCCTTATTTGTTTCCCATAAAATTGCTCCTCCAAACAAGATTCGGGCAGGATACCATCTTCTGTACTGTCGCGGCATACGGGCCAATACATTTATGAGAAAGTGCATTAGTATTCTTTGGCCATCGTCAGTGATAGAGGTGAAATCAAAATAGGTGAAAAATACTGCTCACTGGGCCTGACAAAAGTCCAATCAGTTTGTTGATCTCATATATTCATTCTATATAGATGTCTTTCCCCTCCATTCAATGTCTCCAGTCCTTGAAAACTAGCTTAACTGCCAACATTTCCTGATTGGCCATCATACTTTATTTCTGCCTGTGATACTTTTTGAGACAGGAAGGCTATGGGGTGAAGTTTAGGCCTCTTGCCAAATCTTTGACAGCACAGCTTCCATTCCAGTTTTTGATGCACTTACCTCCACCACAATTGGCCTGGAGAGGTCAGGTTGTTCAAGGTTGGGCCCAACATAAATGCTTTCTTCTTATGAGAATGCTTGAGTGGCTACAGGGTTCCATAATAAACCCAATCATATTGAATCCCCTTATAAAGTGTTGGTAAAAATTAACATGCCAGTGACATGACAGTAATGGTTCTGAAGATCTGGGGAGTAGATCAGCATGTCATTAATATATGCAGTTACAAATCTGCTCAACATTAAGGACCCAGATGAGCCACAATGCGTGTTATGCTATTACCAGCCATGTATGTAGCAATTTTCTTTGCACAAAAATTGTATTAATTTACTACCGATCATTCTAATATCAATGAGGCATTCAGGAATTTTTACTCTCGATTATATACTTCTGAGTTCCCAAAGGACCATAGTTCAGTTGAGAAATTCCTGTCTCAACTAGATATTCCAACACTGTCCTCTGAGTCTAGATTAAGATTGGAAGAGCCCATATCACAAGAGGAAATAGTTTCAGCTATGTCATCATTGCAATCTGGTAAGTCCCCGGGTCCTGACGGGTTCCCTGCAGAGTTCTTTAAATCATTCTCCTCATGCCTTGCACCACAACTAGCTTTAGTTCTATCTGAATCTTTTAAGCAAGGTAAGCTGCCTGCTTCATTTAATGAGGCTTGTATCACTCTTATAGCAAAGAAAGATAAAGACCCAACAGAGTGCTCTTCATATAGACCAATCTCTCTTCTTAATGTGGATGTTAAAATCCTTGCTAAAGTCCTAGCTCGCAGATTAGAGAATGTTCTACCCTCAGTTATATCTGAGGACCAGACCGGTTTTATCAAAAATCGTCACTCTTACTTCAACATTCGACGCCTTATGGACATCTTGTACACACCATCAGAGGGGATCCCTGAGTGTGTCCTTTCTCTGGATGCTGAAAAGGCTTTTGACCGTGTTGAATGGGAGTATTTATTTAGGGCTTTAGAAAA
>QMIH01001684.1:23009-45702 GCA_003987875.1 Clarias batrachus | reverse complement strand
CCACTGGCAATCGCATTCCGTAGTTGTAGGGAGATATCTGGGATTTGGAGGCAGGGAAAGGAACATAAAGTGTCCCTTTATGCAGATGATCTTCTACTTTTTATATCAAATCCAATTTCCTCCCTGCCACCTTTGTTGTCATTGCTAAGTGAATTTAGCTATTTTTCGGGATGTAAATTGAATTTCTGCTAAATAATACAGCGCTAACAACAGGAATGCAACACCTTCCTTTCAAGATAGTGGAAAATCAGTTTACCTAACTTGGTATTACAATTACAAGGAAACATAAACACCTTTTTAAAGAAAATTTTATTAGGTTGTTGAACCGAACAAAAAAGGACTTGGGGCAATGGACACCACTGTCCATGTCCCTGGTGGGCCGCATTAATGCCATTAAAATGAGTATTCTTCCAAAATTTTTATATCCGTTTCAGTCTGTACCTGTTTTTATTCCTAAATCTTACTTTGTTGCTTTAGATTCAATTATATCATCTTACATTTGGAAAAGTAAACATCCTCGATTGAACAAGTCCCTCCTTCAAAGATCTAAAACAGACGGTGGCATGGCTTTACCTAATTTTCGTTTTTACTACTGGGCAGCAAACATTCGATGTGTCATCTTTTGGGCATATTTTCATAACCAACCTAATCGCCCTGTCTGGGTGGAAATGGAACTAAACTCTGTCAAAGACCTCTCTGTCTCTGCACTCCTTGGATCCCCGTCCCCTCAATTAAATCTATCAATAATTCAGTTATTAGACATACCTTGAGGCAGACCTTGAGAATATACCTTGAGAATATGGGCTCAGTTCAGGAAGCACAGTGGTCTTCTGGGCTTTTCTCTCGCCAGTCCTATCGTCTCTAACCATCTCTTCCAACCTTCTTTACATGATTCAGTGTTTTAGGAATGGTACAGCAAGGGCATTAAGTTCTGCAAAGATCTATTTGTCGATCACAGGTTTGCATCATTCGAACAGCTTTCTGAAAGGTTTAACTTACCTAATTCTCATTTTTTTCAGATGACTGCAAGTAAGACACTTCATTAGCTCATCAATACCAAATTTCCCTGAGGCTCCTGAAGCAAATATTATAGATAGTCTCCTCTGTTTGTCCCCACTGCGTAAAGGCCTAATATGCACTATTTATGGTGGACTGATGGGTTCGAGTCACACCTCTTTGAGTAAAATCAAAACTGCTTGGGAGAAAGACCTAAATTTGACACTGTCAGATGATACTTGGAATTCAATTCTCAAGCTTGTCAACTCAACCTCCTTATGCGCCCGGCACTCCTTATCACAGTTTAAGGTTGTACACAGGGCTCATTTCTCCAAACTCAAGCTTTCCCGTTTTTACCCAAACGTTGATCCTTGTTGTGATAAATGTAAAAGCGGAGAGGTGTCTCTTATTCATATGTACTGGACATGCCCGAATTTGGAAAAATTCTGGAGGGACGTCTTTAAAACCTTGTGGTACATATTGAAATGCAATCTTGAACCAGACCCTCTGATTGCTCTTTTTGGTATCACTGTAGAGGAAGATAAGCGTCTAACTCCAGCTAAGCAGCGTTTGTTGTCTTTTGCGACACTCCTGGCCAGGCGTTCTCTTTTATTCAAGTGGAAAGAGGCCACCTCACCCACTCACGCCCAGTGGCTCAGAGATATTATGTCCTGTTTATCCCTGGAGAAGATTCACTACTCAATCCGCCGTTCTGACTTGAAATTTCAACAGGTGTGGGGGCCCTTCCATCGTTTTTTTCATATACATTTATAGTTTGATTCCTTTCTTATTTAATATTTATTTATTTAGTCTTTTTTGCATGCAGAACCTAAAACGTCCAGCTCCTTTACTATTTATTTAATTTTTACTTTTACTTTTTTAAATATGCCTGGCGTCTAACCTTTCCTATACATGTATAGCTGGCTTGGAATCAGGGAGGGGTGGGGTGGGTGGTATAGGGTTTTATTAGGGGGCTATAAAATGTGTATTAGAACGTTGCATGTTTACCCGGTTATATCCCTGTTTAAAATCAATAAAAATATTGTTGGAAAAAAAATTGTATTAATAATATGGGATTTTGTTTCCCAAATATCGACTAAACAGGAAACAATGTACTTCAGGAAGAGTTACTCAAGACTGCCATAAAAATGCAGGTCCAACCTTGTTCCATGCAGTAAAAACAAGCCTCAATTAAAAAAATTAAAAGCAAAATTTTCCAGGTCCCTAACTCTCACATTCATTAGGGTCATAAGAAGGAGGAATCTGAGCTCTTCACAGAATCAAATGGTTGAACCCCATTTGTATAGTATAACCCCACTCGTGATGTTTCTTCCCCCTCAATCACAGTGAGATTGACGCTGTTGCTCCTTTCTTTGTACTTCTTACTAAGCTTAATCAGAATTAGTCCTGGTGTTTGGTAATGGACAGGGAAATGAAAAATCCTGGTTATTAGGGAAGCATGACAGTTCAGCTGGCACCTAAAAAGCATCAGTCTATGTGCACCTGAACTCCAAGAGCAGCACAGTTGTACTTTTAATGACCGAAGGAAAAGGATGCTTAGAAGAAGGGTACGTAGACCGTGAACAGTGAAATTGACAGCTCTGGACACTAGGGACCGAATGCCTATCCATCACAGGACACACAAACATACATAAGACTCTCACGCACTACTAGCAATCTAGAAATGCCAATTATCCTAGTCTGCATTTCCTTGAACTTGGAAGTTTGCGTTTGCTCCTACAAGATCAACAGGTCTGCAGACATGGCTGTTATTACACTATATGAACAAATGCTTTTGAAAAAGCCCCATAATCTAAAGTTGTCATAAAAACTAAATGGTAAAAAAAAAAGCCTGCTGTAGTGGTTTAACATGCAAACATGCAGGACACATTGAAAACAAGATGACATTGTAAATACATTTTATTTGACTCTTAAAATGCAACATTCATGTTTTAGGAAGAGGATGTAGTCAATGTTTGAGAAAACATAGACTACTCCTGGATCAGAGTTTTTAAACATTTTGCAGCACACACTGTTTAAATATTTACACAGATCAGCCAAAACCAGATGATTAACATTGTGTATGTCCTCTTTGTGACAACGAAACTGAACTGCTGTGTCTGGGATTCTGAATACCTCTGAAGGTGTACTGTGGTATCTGGCAGGAGGATGTTTTAGCAGCAAATCCTTTATGCCCTGTTAAAAAGTGGGGTCTTCAGGGATTGGGTTTGTTCATTCAGCACATCCCACAGGTACTTAAATTAGGATCTGGAAAAAAAAAAAAGCTGGATCAAATCCTTGAACTATTTGATCTCTGAAATAATTCCTGAACAATATCTGCAGTGTGGCGAGGAACATTATCCTTTGGAAGTAGGGCAATGCCATTAGGGAATATCGTTACCATGCATGGGTGTACAGCTGTTGCCAAAGTTAAGGATTACACAAATGTAATTTCTTAGACCTTTATATATAGACACAAGACTGCTGCCTCAGATAAATCGAAATCAATTCCAAAGTCCCTCTTTGCCATGAAAATGAACTTAATCCTCATAATAAACTTAATTCTCTAATGCATCTCCTTTCTGATGGTTTGGGCAAACTGGAAAAAATCTTGTCCAGAGAAGAAAAGGTGAGCACTACAATCAGTCCTGTGTCCACCAGTAGAGCATCTTGAGACCATTTATGTGTGGGCTCACTCACAAGTTTGCCTAAGAACACATCCATGAAAAAAAAAAAAAAGAATGGTACAAAAACATCCAAGAACAACACCCCCAAAGACAGTTTGGTGACGAACAATGCCTTTGCAAGCATGATGGAGCACTTTGCTATAAGTGCCAAAAATGATATCCAAGTGGCTCGGGGAACAAAACATCGATCCTTTAGGTCCATGGCCAGGAAACTTCCAAGACCTTAACCCTACTGAGAACTTGTGGTCAAACCTCAAGAGGCAGGTGGATAAACAAACAAAAAAAATCGCAAATGCTGACAAACTCCAAACAATGATAGTGCAAGAATGGACTGCCATCAGTCAGGGTGACGAAAATATCTAGAAACAGTGAAGCAACAAACTTTGTGAAAAGTAATATTTGTGTCATCCTAACTTTGGATAGGTTTTGGCATGTATCGAAGTAACATCGACATGAATGCTAGCACACAAGGCCCAGCCATCTAGCCATTACATTTTGGCTCTTGTCAAAGTAGCTCCAATTCTTATGGTTGCCAATTTCGACTGCTTCATACTCACCAGCTGTGAGAATTCGCTGTTCATTTCCTACCTAGTGACAGACGCCACTGTAACAACATGCTCAACATTATTCACTGCACCAATGGGTTTAAATGTTCTGGCTGATCTGTGTATAATAATATAGCTATTCATAATCGCCATTAATTTACGGGTAATTTATGAATTTATTAAAACCCATTCAAGTTACATCATTCTCAACTCATCATCAACTCATTTAATCCACTTACCTACACATGAACAAAACACTCTTTTGGTGCATCTCTGATTCACAATTGCCTGCTCACACTTTCCAGCTTCATCCATTACGGTCATTCAATCACTTACCTTTTGCTCATAAAGCTTTCTTGTCCTTTAACAGATTTGACAGCAGCAGAAGGAAAAGTAGCTGTCTTGCATTAAACCAACACATAAACCTGAAACATTTTGCTTAGAAAATCCAACTGTGACAGTAAATAATTTCAAGCGCTTTTCATTAAATCACAGAACACCATGTTGTTTAAAGTATGGATTCGGCATTATACAACAAAAAAAAAAAAAAGAAAAGAAAACAATCCACTTGATAAATATTAAAACTGTATCAAACTCCATGCTTCAACAGTGTTGTGTAAAATTAGGAATATTGTTTATCCAACTTTTAGCTATTTTTTTTTTTGTGTGGTATAACTTGCCTTTATTTACTTTTTAAACAAACCTATACAATTACGTTCTCAAGATGTATTAAATGAGAAGAATGAAGATGTACAGCTATACATTGTATGGAAGGCGGACAACTTAAAAAGATGTTTAAAGCAATAAAGTGAAATACACTATTCATAGATGCATGTTACTCAACTGAAATGTTAAACATTTTCTTACAATTAAGTAACATTTACTGTTAATATCAAGTTATGATTAATACACAAAAAGGGAGTCACTGAAATTTATTTGCACTTGACTGTATACACCAGAATCTACAGAACAACCAATAGTAATATAGAAATTAACAGTGTACAGTATTTTACCTAATAGCATACAGGACCATAACTTCAGAATTGTATCAACTATTAACAGCTGCAAAGACAACAGCTGAGAACAGCTTATGCTGGACTCAAAAGTACAAATGTATTTCAAGACATTGTTATCCTTGTAGCGTGAGCTCCACATCAATTCTTTTTCTCTTCTGACCTTGGATCTCTCTGGCTCCTGTATTAAAATATCCTTGATTTACTTAATTGGAAGGATGAATGGATTCAGACTTGAAGTTTATTCACTCTCAAACAGATTATATAAAATGATGGTCTACATTACCTTTCTTTTTAAAGGAACTGTTTCAGCTGCAAACAAAGCAAGAAAAAGCAGGGAGTTCAAAACCCTGTACTTAAACAAAAACTGTGCAACATTTTACATATGCTATTGATTAATTACTTGTTGAGAAACTGCTCATTCTTTCAGTGGAATCTCCTTTCCCTCAGAATGAGTGCTTGTCAGTCCATCATTTCACTGGCATTACCTGCCAAAAAGTTTGAGAAGATACATGAAACATCTCAACCAAATAATACAAATGAAAAGTTTTTAGATCAATGTTACTGAAACATTTGTAGGTTTCATGCACATCCCTAAACCTACTGGATGATGGTTCTTTACAAAGAGTCAAAGCTGAACTCAAAGGTGTCCAAGTTCAGTTGCTCTGTAAAAGAACCTGGTGGTGGGGAGAATGAAAGAGTCATAGCCTCTTCAGGGTCCAATGGGTTTTGGTTATCATTTGTTCCCATCATTTCAATGTTCTCCATGATTTCTGAACTGGCTAAACAGTCCAGAGGTTCTGCTTCATTCTTGCAATCGACTGTCTCCATATCCATACTTCCACTAGGCTCTTCTGCTTTCAAGACTACAAGTGGTTCCACTTCAAGATCAAACGCTGGTGGTTCAGACTGTGCTCCTCTGTCCTCAGATGGCTGCTCACACTTCAAGCTGGAGATCTCAGCTGAGTGTTTTGTGTTTGTATCCTCCTCGTTTGTTGTTTTTTTATCTACAGTTGTCATCAAACTTTCTAAATCAGGTTTAGAGTCTTGTTTACAGCCAACCTTATTGCCAGCACTAGAACCTCTGCAGCTAGTCACGGTGCTGCTGCCATAAAAAATGCCAAATAAGTCTTTGGCTTTTGCTGTAGCCAGACTTGATTTTGGCTTGCCTGTTTTTGAAGAAGAGTAACTACGGAGGTTCTGAAGTTGAGGAGGAGGACGGACCATGACTGTTCGGTTGCGTTCCTCCTCAGGTACTCCAGGAGCAGCTACATCGGACCCGAGAGTAATCATACATTCAGCAGGAGTTTGTATGGTGGCATCATCCACCTCCTGCACTGTGGATTTTGGAGCTGTTACAGTTGGAGTAGTTGGGACAGAGACAGAAGCAGGTGTAAGACTGGATGAGTTATCGCCTGGAATTTCCAACTGTACCTCCTCACCACCAATTTCCTTAGTGGTTAAATCAGCTGGTATGTCTTCATTTTCTGCCTGTTTTTTCGTCACAGTTTCAGAAGATGTGCTGCTTGCATCCGTGGTTGGTACACTTACAGAGGGTGTCTCAGCAGAAACTGGCTTGTTTTGAAGCCCAGCATTAGACTTTCTCAGAATATTAGAAGAGGTCGGTAAATTCGGACGAATTTTCACCTGGTTAAAGGCTACCCATTCATTGGAAGGGGCAATAGCTGTTTTACCTGACAGTTTGATAGCAATACTCTTGGCAGCAGCCACAGACTTGGCAAAAGCCTCCTGATCCTCAGATTCTTTACTTGATGCTGCAGCTACAGCACTCTCCTCATCTTCCTTCATAAACTGCTCTGCAATTTTCTCGGCTTCCTTCTCCAGTGCAGTCTTTTCAGGTTTTTTCCATGTGAATTTTCCGAAGGTAGGACGCGATGTTGCCTCCTCATTCTTTTTGCGAAGTTTTGCAAGCATGGCAGGGCTCGGTCCACAAAGAACCTTGGGGAGCTCAGTAAGCTTCTCGGGGTCACTCTTTGCATCTTTCAAAGATGATTTCTCTTTCTCATCTTTGTGGCTTCCTTTTTGGTGTTGCTTTTTAACCTCTTTTTTCCCATACCTGGGCCTCTCTTCCTCCTCATCTTCTTCCTCCCATTTTGATTTCATTAACTTTAAGCCTTCATCGTCCCTGTGTTTTGGTCTCCTCTCTTCCTCGGTTTCATGAACATACTTGTATTTTCTTTCATCCTCTTTCCGGAACCTAGATTTTTCTTCTTCCTTTCTGTATCTATACTTTTCATTATCTTCTCTGTACCTGTAACGATTTTCTTCCTTGTATCTATATTTGTCTTCTTCAGACTTGTAGCTCTCCTCATCCCCTTTCTTCTGTTTATATCTCTCATCCTCTTCCTTTCTGTACTTGCTCCTCTCCCCTTCTTCCTTTGTATACCTGGTCCTCTCCTCCTCTTCTTTTCTACCTTTGGTCCTCTCAGTCTCCTCTTTTTTACCTCTAGGTTTATTCTCTTCCTCTTTAATATGTTTTACTTTGCGTTCCTCATCCTTTATGGATTTGAGCCTATCCTCTTCTTCGTTCTTGCATTTAGGCTTTTTTACTTGATCTTTGCTGGACTTTGAATTCTTCTGCTCATCCTGCGAGTCATCATCCTCACGCTTACGTTTGTGCTCAGTCTGCTTTTTTCCACTCTCCATGCCAGCTTGGCGATCCAGTTTCCTCCGTTGTTCATAAAGAGGGTTCTCATACATTTGTTTCTGTTGAGGAAATAAAATAAATATAAGAAAAACAACCTACCAAGAAATATGAACAAAAAAAAAGATTTATTTCCTATAAATTCTCACACTAAGAATTGTAGGTCTGCAAAGTTATTATTTATAAATATGCTTGATTTATTATTTTTTTCTGTCATACAATTTGTGGTTTAAGGCTTGAACTTTTGCACTAAGCATTCTGTTTTAGTCTAAAAAAAACAACAACAAAAAACATCACAGACAAAAAAAAAAAAAAAAGGCTTTTGTCCAGGCTAGTCTTTATTCTTATTACCAAATTAATTGAGGCTTTAAATTTCTCTTGCTTTTGAGACAATATAATTTACTGTTTATAATACTAATGTTAAATATTTATAAAATATTTTAAAATAAAAATATAATATATAAAACATAATACATAAGAATTTCTGCTTCTACTACTGAGGCTTTGTGTTCTCTTTTATAGAAATATATGACACTATCCTACACTAGAATTCTTATGCATATATATTTTATTGTTAAATTTTTCCTTGATACTGATTTTATTTATGTTTACATGATTGTACTGAATTAAGTAGTTCTGCTAAAATAGTGTCAGATTCAATAGTTTATACCTACTGCTGCTGCCAAGTAGAAAACAATTAGCACTAAACAACAACTGCCCTGTAAAAAAAAAAAAACAGTCATACCTTGTACTTCTCGTTGTGCACATGGCATAAAACATGGGCCTCTGCGCAAATAGGGTCACCAAAAAAATCTTTACACAGCTGGCAGAAAAATCCCCTCACAGGTAACATAAATTCAGAGCCTACATTAGAGAAACACAGTGAGGTTTACGGCACATACCCAGTAAGAGTGACATTAAAAAGTATTATAATCAATAATATTTCCCTTTCAATGCATTTGCACCAAAAAACAAACAAAAAAAAGCCACACCATTTTGTTTAATTGATTGCAAAACTTCTACCTTTTGCTGGTTTGGAAATTAGTTCGCCTGTAGGTTGCTTCTTCTCACGCTCGGAATTTGATGCCCAAGGTCTAATGTAGGGATCTAAGGTCTAAAGAAAAAAAACCAATAAATGACTTGTTTTATAAAGCAACCTATCAAGTAAAGAAGAGCAACAATAAATTACTTAATTTGAATGAAAAAAAAACTAATGAATGAAAGAAACTAATGGGTATTTACCTTTCTGTGCATTTTGCTGTGCAAGTGAGTAAAAAAATCAAACATGGAACCGCTAGTAACGTTGCAATTTTTGCACCAATGGTTTCCCGCATCATAGTACTCAAATACGTCAGCTAATGAATCTGATTTGGTGCTGGTTCCTGATGCTGATGACTTGGTACCCTGGTTTATGGAAGGACAAATTACACATTAGTAGGCCCAGAAACCCAAATGAAAAAGGAAAAGCAGCAGCAGGTTTTGAAAAATATACAAAAACAAACCCTATAGCCCTATTAGTAAAGATTAACAAAGTAATCTTACCTTAATAATTAAGGCCCATCTGTGCTCCGGCTGAGAGGAACAACTGTACTAGTTTTACGCTCTAACATATAGGTCTATGTGTAAATCATCAATATTCCAGGTCACAGAAAAAAAGCAGACCTTTGTAATGATGCAGGAGTATGACAGAATTGTGCCAACAATGCACAAAGCACTGCTCCTTCGTGGCACTCAATAATATTGAAATCTTGAAGTGATGAGTGACCGGTACACATTTGAGAATCATTTTCCCAAAGATCATCACTGTTCGTGTCAAAATGTACGTACACTTAGTTTTTTCCTTAATTTTAACAAAAGGAAACAGTGATTTTTAGAAATTGATTTCTTTAACAAAAATCACCATAAATACACAAATGTATTGGCTTACTGCTCAGTAGAGGTGTAACAGTATGGAAAAGTCCAAGTCTGCACTGTACTGGAGGTTTTAAAGTCACTTTTAGGTATGTTTTCAGTACAGTGAGGCAAAAAATAATATTTAATTACATAAAATTGTATTAAATTTATAAACTTGTAAACATATAGGTTGCAAGTTGTTTTTACGAATAACAGCACAATCTATAGCAAATAAGTGCAAAGAGTGGTTTCTTTAAATAAAGTCTATTTAAAGGATTAAAAAAAAAAAAAAACATTTTTACATAATTTGCACCATTTGCTACTGCTGATGGCACTGTTATACGTTTCGTCAGTGGACCCATCTTTCTCCATCATGATATAAAATACCACCGAAATAGAAATCAACTTGGAGTATTCTTCCCAAATCCAAGTTCTTTCCCCATTTATGGAGACGTTAATTAACATGGCTGTACACAGCATTGGGGAAAAAAAACAGAATAAAACCTCCTACATTTAAATGAGTTCTACTGTATATACAATTACTAGCTTTTTAAAAATTTTGTTAAACATAAAAACACTGAATATACTGTTTACCGTTTATAAGAAAACATGTACATCATTTAGCTGCGTATAATATTACTAACAAACATTAAACATCCTCTATTCACTCTGATCAAAACATGCACCAAACTGTAAACAAGTGCTGTGAATCATACACAGACTGTCAAGTCGATAAAAGTTTTTGGGCCATGTCATTCAATTTGATTTGATAGCCCTAATGTTTACTGTCTGCGTTATCTCAAGCAGCTATATTTCTTACAGGCTTCAAAATATTAAGGATTTTCAAGCATTTATCTTCAGTGCCACACTCCAATCCACTGGGTGGCTGTATAAATCATCAAGAGTAGAAGGATACTCCTGCGAAACACTGAAGATGAATATGGTTCGCATTTTCTGCAGAAAATGTTGTGCATTTATAATGAATTGGTCATTATTGGAGAATTTGGCATTTAAAAAGCGGAAATTGATTCCGAATTGAAAACTGACTCAGCGATTCAACCAACTGAATGGATTAATAAAATATTGATTAAATTACATAATCGAATGAATCGCATGGCTCTAGAATACATGTACCATTACACCCATACTGCTCAGTATGTAGAATAAGCTCTATCCATCCAAACAGCTGACAGAGGCATACTGTGTATAAAGCTTGATCTCCTAATTCTTCTTGACAGTAAATGATGGAAAACTGCTTTCAGCAAATATGTCACAGCTAAGTTTTTCACTCATTCAAGACCTGGATCAGGTAGTGCATAAGCATGCAGGTGTGAAAATGTATGCAGTGGCACAAGCGTTGAAAATTATACCAAGTTCAGTTCCAATATTGTTATGACCAACATGCACAGTGAGGACTTATTTCAGCTGAAAGCGGAGGTGTGCACAGAGTTTAACAAGCGTACTGGACACTAGACAAGATGGGGTGCTTTTACTACATTCCTTTATGTACAGTAAAACATTTTTAAAACATCTCTGGGGGGTGGGAACAAACTAAATTAACAACAGCTTCTTCAGGAGGTGGAATTATTCTGGAGGCTGGGAGTGGGTTTGGGTTGTATGGGGTCCAGTTCACACCTTAATCTCAAGAAGTTTTAATAGAGCTTAATCCTAATAGTAATCAAGCTGAACAACAGACAAATTCCAGTCATCATTGCTCATGCTTGTGATGCCTGAAGTAGTTAATATAATATTAAATAGTATAATAATTAATATTAAAATTATAATTATTGGTATTATAAAACTATGTAGTTAATATTTTATGTGAAGTTGAGTTTATTTAAATATTATATAATATATTATATTATAATACATTATATAACATATTATATAATCAAAGTAAAGTCATTTAACCTTAAATATGTTTTTTTTTCTATCAAAAAAGTGTCAATACGTTAACAGAAGAAACCGTAACTCCCTAAAAACAGTTAATGTTTTTTTTAATTTTTTTTTATTATTATTCACTGCAGTCCCTCTTTAGTCAAATTAAAATAAAAAAAGGAAATTAATGATGTATACTCTATGGCAATAACAATTAGCTTTTACCAGTAAATGCATTGTCATAATCTAACATTTTCAAGAACATGGCTATTCACAATTAACCAACCGCCTCTATTCTTTAACTGATAAAGCTTAAAAGATAATGTAAAGCCTTGTGTTGAATGTTAAAATGGTTAGACCATTCATTCATATTCTTAATTTCTGGTCAAGATGCTTATTTCAAGTCAATTACTCGTCCTACACTGTAATGCAATTCATCAAACAACCCCATGCTTCAGCTCCTGTATATAAACCAATCACATCGGTATCATTTTGTAGCTGGTTTTAAGAATACAAGCAACAGGAAATTAATATGAATCATGAAGGAACAGGAAAGTTTAAATCACCGTTTCATTATGTAGTGTAAATCAGGGCTGGATAAATGATTAGCTCAGGCAGATACTATGTCAAGACTATTAACCTTTGCACATAATTGTCCAATAAAATATAATATAATTAAATAATAATTATAAAATATTCCATACTGACTTTCAGTATTTATCACGCTAGGAAAATATTATGAAATTATAAATAAATACATAAATATTCTGAATATACAGTGGAGGCCAACTGTATTGTGAAAGACTGAAATTCAATGTTTTAATGTCTTTCTAAAAAATTGTAAACAATGACAAATCATGATAATAAGAATACTGTGCTGTTTTAGGTAGTGCAACAACAATCAATAGTTATATGAAGTTTATATGAAGTTACTGGCTCAGTCCATGCCTTGATTGATGCTTGATTGCTTCCTGAGCATCATGCACAGAACTTGCTATAGTTAATGGATGGGACAAATATGTGGCAGGACTTTTACTTTCTGAAGCCATTTTTGTGCAGAGGTGGAACCCGGCATCAGAAAATAAAAGTCCTGCCACATAGTTGTTTGATCCATTAACTAAAATCAGCTCATTCAAATTTGCACAACTATTCAGTCAGATAGAGGAGAACTACTTTGTAAAATCACCGGTTTTGTGCACAGGGATAACTATAATATGTGACTTATGCTGTCTTAATATTTTGGCCCACCACTGTAGAAAATCAAAAATAGAATCATTCAGAATACAGAAAAGATAGGATTTACCAGTTTCCTTTCTCTTTGGGCTCACCCACCAGCAGCAAAAAGTAAATCTACCTGAGTTGTGGACGTGGTGGAGGCAGCCTTAGATTTCTCTGGGCTTTTGGGCTCTTTAGACTTGCTATGAGAAGGCGCATGCTCATGATCCCCAGAGCTCCTTAGGTTTTTGTGGTCCAGCCCCAGTATTGTTGCCACCTTAATGAGTTCTTCATACTTCTCCTCTGCTGCTTCGTGTTCAGTGCGCAAACTGGATATCTGGGCCATCACATCCTCTTGAAGACGGCCAAGCTCCATAAGGATGGGATCCTTATGACCATCTTTCTCCCGTCGTTTTTTCCTTAGGAGTTCCCCTATAGTAGAGAACAATACATTAAAAAACTAATAAGTACATATAATAAGTATATGAATAAGTGTATTAAAGGATCTCAACCATCATATTATTTACTCAATCTGGATCAGCACATGCACACTAACCTTGCTGCTTTCGCAGTGTCTCCAATTCTTTCATTAGGTTATCCTTTTTCTTCAAACGTGCATCTCTGTCCTTCTTCAGTTTTTCAAGCTCTTGAGTTACCTAGACAAGAAACAATAGTATTTACACATGGCCCAGCGGAATAGGAAATTCTTTAAGCATGTTTGATAGGTGTAATGGCTAGCAACTAGGACTGCACGATTCTTGCTAAAATGTCAATCTCCTGTGGGAACTGAGATTACGGTTCTCTCACCCTGATTCTCTTTGTTTCAACCAAAACACTTGCACTCAAGTACAAATATATAAATAAATAAATTACAAGCTGTTAAACATAAAAAGCATGTTAGCAATAATATATTAAATAACTCATTACTAGCACCTGTGTTTTACGGATAATCAGCCAACTATAGTACTTCACCATCGCATGCATGATTTTATGTGATTATTATTTTTATTAGCATATGGTAAATGTCACAGAGTTCGTTAGGTAGTTTAAAATGAAACAAATATTTTACAGTGTAGAATGTATTGTTAAAAAGTTTTATTGCTCAGTCTTAACATAATTCTATTATACAGATTGTCCTCAACTTATGAACGAGTTCAGAGAATATCTACGAAATCAGTCAATAAAAGATTTACAATAATGAAAATCTGAAGAAATATGTTCATTTATGCACTTGTGCATGTCGCTGGCTTTGGCAGTCTTTGTATAAAAATAAAATGATCCTTGATTTGGTGCATTTTCATTGAACTTTTAACTCAATATAAAACTGGAAGCATAGAAGCTAGAAATGCAATGTTAGCAGGTAGACTAATCACAGTTGTTGCGGCCTGCCATGCAAAGACACGTAATTACATTGCTGCAGAGGTTCACGTCAGGCTACTCCACAGGGCATGCAGCTACGCAATACCCATGTCACAGATGGGATGCAAATGCATAAATAAGGGTTTAGACCGCATTGAGATGCTGTGGAAATACCCAAACCATTTTAATTGCTTAAAATCTCCTCCAGTGTGAGTGAATTAAGTAATTCTACAGAGAACAAGCCAATATTCATACGTGTATGAGAGGACACCCCCCATGGACAATATGCATAATTAAATAAGCTATACAGTTATACCTAAAAAAGGTAGGTAAATTAAATAATTACGTGATGCATAAAAGCCATTTTCCCAACTCAACTAAAGAGAGCTCAACAGATTTAGATTATTGTTTAGGCAAAAGCCTAAACAAGGCTTGCATGTAGAATTCACACTAGAGTAGCATTTTCTATGTCTGAAAAACATTCTAATAAATACTTCCTTTTGTTACCTTTAGCTTTTGATTGGCATTATTTGTTTCGTCAGTTACCCTCCTCTGGTTTCCACTGCAGGCAATTGTCATGGTCTGTAGTGGGTCCACCTTTGAGCCTATGAAATTAAATATATATACATATACACATAATAAATAAATAAACAAACAAATATACACACACACGTAGCAAAGAAGCAGGTGAGAATAAATTGGTCACCTTTTTTATCTATACCTTGAGCTGCATTTGCATCAGTGTTGATTACTTTCAGGAAAGGTCGCTCTATGACGGGGGAACTGTAATCATTCATGGGAGCTGGTGGGGGCAGAGGCATATTAGGGGGTGGGTACATTGGCCAGGTTTGGGGCAGATATGGCATGTAGTTCCCATAAGGATCATAACCAGGTGGAGGATAGTTGGGAGGCATGATTCCACGCGTGTGTGTCTGTGGATAGGGAGGCATCTGATGGGCAGCATGAGCTGGGAAATTATTTGTTCCAGGATTCACAACTTCTGGAGGCAGGGGACCTGTGTTAGTCCACAAGTTCTCCTCTGGTTTTGTGACAGGTCGAACATCCCTCTGACTCTGACTGTCTGATCGCGATGAACACCTCTCAAGGGGAACAGACTTCTTCCTGCTACGATTCGAGGTGCGCTCATAGCTGCTTCTTCGACTCCGACTGCTTCCCCTGCTCGTACTCCTACTGCTGCTCCTGCTTCTGCTCCTGCTTCGGCTCCTGCTATTGCTACTGGAACTCCTGCTGTGGCTCCGGCGTCTCCGGTCAGACTGGTGCCTTTTGACAGATGACGCTTTAGGATTCTTACCTTGTAGGCGCTCTTGCGTCCTGGCAGCCATCTTGCTGATCTCAGCTACTCCCAGGTCAAGGCCAATAGTCTTAAGGAGATCTTGTATCTTCTCATATTCTTCCACTTCGGCCCTCACTTGAGCTTCATGAGACCCAGCTATCTGTGGGTTACTCTGAAGATCCTTATCCAGTTGCTGTCCAGGTGAGACTGATGAATGCTCCCTATATTTGCTCTGTTTAGTTATTTGACTTTCATCTTGTTCAGGATGTCCATGACTGTAAGAACGTCCATATTCTTTCCTGTGTAAATCATGTACCACTCCAGTCTTTGATTCATGATACAACACATCAGACCCAGTTCTCTCATAGGCATCCAATAAGTTACATTTTTCAGATTTCGGAGTTTCTGTTGTAGCTGCTTTCTCTTCCTCTTCTTCATCGCCATACAGGAACTTCTCTTCATCTTCAATATCTACAAAGCTTTTCTTTTTGCCTGGTGGTTGGCCTACAGACTCTGCCATTACACTCAGGAGCTGAGACAGGTCTGAATTCTCCTGGCTGTTACTTTCATGTGGAAGGGGGAACCCATGCCCACTCTCTTTTGTAGGCTGCAGTTTACTTAAGAGCTCTTCAAGGGCACTGGCATTAGAATTTCGAGCCAACACTGATGCCAGTAAGTCTGGGTCCATGCTTTTAGTTACTGCACATAGTAATTCTTCAGCATCCTTTGAAAGTCCAATGCCTGAACTCCCTTGTGGTGATTCAGTACTCTAAAAAAGTGTAACAATATTTTAATTAGAAATTTAATGAAAAAAAAAAATCTAAAAAACAGACTCACAGCAATTACAGTAAACTCTTGTGTGCCAATTCATATACCACTACATTGACTATAATTTTTAAATAACTTATTAAGTTTGTAACAAAGTAGTCTGTAAATGACTTGAGTTTGTAACAAAGATGAACCAATCAACTAGCCAGTGACTGGATTGGCTGTTTTTCTCCATGACCAGGTGTGACTGATTAAATAGGACATACTATAACTGATTCTGTGCCCAGTGCACGAGCTTCTGAGTGGTGCAACAGAAACACATTTTTAAGGCAACAAAAGTTGAGCGTGTTAAAGTGCATAAAGAATTGCTAAATTTGTTGAAAAATAATAATTACTATCCATGAGAAAGTTACATGCTACTCAGTAAAAATTGTTTTGTTTTGGTTAATTTAATGTAAATGCTAGACTCTTATAATTGAAGTTAATTGGTAATGATTAAATAAAAAATACAAGTGTGAAGAAAGTGAGAAAGCTATTATAAGAAAATGGCTTTATTCAAATAGTGTAGCTTTCCTGGGGAATACCTCAGGATAGGCTCCAGGCTTCCCATGACCCTATACAGGGTAATTAGTAAAGAGAATGAGTGAGTATCAAATCATGCCTACCTGACCAATCATAGGAGATTCAGTTTCAGAGGACTCAACTCTCTTTTTTAAAATAGACTTAGTGGGCATCGTCAACATGTCCTCCAGTTCTTTACGTCGGCGAGCCTTTTCAAGCTCTCTGAAGTCTTCATTATCTCTCTTGCCATTTCTACTGCTACAGCTACTGCTGCCACTATGGCTCCGGCCCCTGCTTCGGCTGCGTCCCCTGCTTCGGCTCCTTCTCCTGCTCCGGCTCCGCCCCCTGCTCCGGCTCCTGCTCCTGCTGTGCGGCCTACTTTTGCTCCTTGCCCTGCTTCTTGCTCTACTCCTTCCCCTGCTCCGGCTCCTACTCTTACTCCTGCTGCGTGGTCTGCTACGTCCTCGGCTTAGTGCCCTGCTACGACTTGTTGCACGACTGCGGCTCCTGCTACGAGGGCGACTCCTGCTCTGAATTCTGTCTGGACTGCGGCTCCATCCCCTGTTCCTATGATGGCTATGACTGTACCTGCTTGAACTTCGCTCATCATGGGCCTCATATCTTGACTGCTTTGGAGAATAATCTCTGTGATGGGGGAACAATAAATAAATAAATAAATAAACAGGCTGTTTATACTGTTTCTCCAGCTGTTTAAGGTTACTGATTTCCAAACCAGTGGTGCTCAACATGCTTAGTAAAGGGTTACAGGAAGTGAAATTCACAGAACCAGTGGTTGTCTTTTGCAATGCCCTATTAATTTTAGAAACCAGATTTAATAATTGGCATATACCCTTTTCAGATGGTGCCTTGGTGTTTAAAAAAAATTATTACATATATTCAGACAAAACCTTTCATTTAGTTTATATAGAAGACTTTACCTGGCATAGGGAACCTCTGCTCCAGCGCTCTGGGATAAACCCGTAAACTCATTGCCCACAGTTATAACAAGCCACTGACTCATACTTTACACCATTGGATCACTATAATTATTTCATACCTTATAGAAAATGTAAAAAAAAAAAAAAAAAAAGTCACAATTCCAATGCATCTAGAGCTTTCTCCTAGCAGTACGTTGGCATGTGTAGGCTGGGTGGAATTTATCATCTTCCCACTTCCTGGGAGGCGCACACTCAGGATGCGCTACTAGCTCTTTATACATATACAAAAGGTTATGGCAACCATGAATTTTGCACTATGGTAGTTATAAATAAAGCAATCTCACATGCCTTACAATCCTTTGTTTCACTTTACTGAAATAAAATTGATCTTAATTAAATCATTTGCTCATTTCAGTCATTTATGATCACTGTGACTTTACAGCAACTTGCATATTATTCTCCATAATTTAGATAATGACTCCAAAGGGTTAAATTTGGAATGCAAAAATATTAAGTATTCCCAGTAAAAATATTCAGTTCTTTTTATGTATTATTCATATTCACATCTTTTCCAATTAATATCAGGTGTTTGTTTATATTGAGCAAGTACCTTATTAGTATCTTATTTTGAAATCTGCCTCATAACTGTTAATAAGTTTGCTTTTACTCAACATTTTGATTTCACTTATGCTGCAAGTTAAACTTGAGGCAGTTATCTAGGTATCTTCTGAGCCTAGTTTTTTTTCTCCAATGTATAAAACAAAGCAATAATTGAAAGAGCGGGTCTTGACGGAGGTACAGACAAAACCTTTCATTTTGTTTATATAGGAGACTTTACCTGGCATAGGGAACCTCTGCTCCAGCGCTCTGGGATAAACCCGTCAACTCATTGCCCACAGTTATAACAAGACTATGGTCAGTTGGGAGACCACCGTGTGGGGGTGAAGGGGTATATCTCTGTGGAAAAGTAAGGATGCAAATTAGAAGTGTATTTGTTTGTCTGAAATGGTCTGTAAACACTAGACTGCTAATCACCAAGCTCAATTATTATTTTTTTTATAAGCAATCTTTTCTCCGATATGCAGTGTTGACAGTGACGGCTACAACACAGATCACGGAATATTCCCTGGTGTACACATTTTAGTGTTTTTTCTGCTCCAACAAACCCACATCAGCACAGAAAGGGCTGTTAATTAGCTGATTAATGGAATTATGTGTGATAATAAAAGCAAAAGAAAAACCAAAATGTGAAGGGCAGGGGGTACTTCAGGACCAGAACCTATGACCTTTTAAAAAAGGACATACAGTAGTGTCGTACAAGCACATTATGTAACTTGCATTGTAGACACTCTATATCGCTTTCTCAGAAAACATAGGACACCAAGTGATGTACACGCTGGATGGGGTGCGAGTCCATCACGGGACATTCACACACACACACACACACACACTACAGGAAAATTGGGAACCCCCTTAAGCCTAATCTGCATATCTTTAGACTCACATGCCTTAAAATCCATGCTACACTGATTATTACAAGGAAAACCCGGACAACCCGGAGGAAACCCACCAGGCAGGGAGGAACATGCAAACTGCGGGAGCCGGGAATCGAACCCGGACCCTAGAGGTACAAAGCGACAGTGCTAACCACTACGCCACCGACTGTTCAAGCCTCTAATAAACAATGAAGGATGACCCCCCCCCACAAGATGCAACAGTCAACACATCACGTCATCACGCAGGCAACTCAGGGCTACACCGTTCAAAGAAAGTGGAGTAGTAAATTGTTGAGCCTACATGTCCGTAGTCCCTGGGAGGCCCGTCGCCTCTTCCCGGTGATGAGTAGCGCCTCCTCGGATGCTCCGGGTCCCGACGGTAGCCATGCGGATAGCCGTTACTGCCTCGCGCGTGCTCACTGCTGCTGTACGGAGCGCTAGAAAACGAGCTCGCGGGAGGCGGGCCGCGAGGACCGAAGCCGCGAGACGCTGCGGGAGGATACGCTCCTCGGTGCGGCCTAGTGCCTCGGTACATACCGCCAGCTGTCTGGTTCCGTAGAAAGCAGTTTCAAATCCGGGAACTTCTTTTTTCCCCCCCCCTTACCTATTTAATGCGTTTTACTTCTGCACACAAAGCATTTCACACTCAAACTCAATACATACAAACATCAACACTCGCAACCAAACCGTGCTGAAACTACTTCCTGCACCAGGATTCGGCTACGCGAACAGGAAGTGACGTTTTCTTTCTACCAATCACATTTGTCCATTTTCTTTCTTATTGTTTGCCGGACTGTGTGCAGCGCACCGAATTTCTGAGTGCCAAAACATCGAGATTCCACGGTTTAAAAACAGCAAAATACTAGTTTTAATAACCATTTCAGCTAATCAGAGCCCTTCGGTATTTATCTGTTTTTAAAAAATGGTGCTTGAAAACTTTAAATATTCAGCATATTCTATTTATCGTTACCAAAACAGTTGTAGGAGGTAACTAATGAAGAAATTGTTTTTATTTTTATCTTTTTCAGGGAAATGTAATATTGAAATATTGGATCTGTTAGGCAGAAAAATCTCAGTTATTTTGTTCACAGTCTGAACAAATGTACAGAACAACTAATGGTTAATTTTCAGGGGTTTCCGGTTTACACTGCCTGGCACAAAAGAAAAAAAGGTTTTCAGAAGCATCAAATTATTGGGCTGCTCCAAGCAAAGAAAACAACTTTGAAATGATTAGGAACTTGGTTACGAACGATCACATTATCAAAACCTGGAAGGACAGTGAAGAAAAAAAAAACATGAACAGAGATCACTTAACCACTTGGGGAAGTTGCATTTGTAAAAAATCAACAGTAAAACCCATAGCTATGTTTAATAGCATTTTCTTCCACACAATGAGAACTTTTTTTGGCACAGGTTATCACATCAATTGAATTTCTTTCACTGAATGCACAGGGATGTTCCAAGACTCAAATTGTTGAATGGGTCTGGGGAGTCATCAGCAAGCAGATATGTGGGCAAACAAGCAAAGCCCTGGGCCTGTATTGACTAAGTGTCTTAGAATCGCTCCTAAGTGGCCAAAAATTCTCAGGTTGACGCAATTCTAGTCGTACTTTTAGGAGTAAGAGAAATTAATCGACATTTTTAAAATAGAAAATCAATTCTATCTTCACCGAAATGTAGGAAAGCTCTAGAGGTGTTCAAGCAGGTTATGAATAGTGAGGAAATGGCGTTCAGGTAGAGACATGCACAGAGGCACAACTCAGGTTATGGAAAACTCCCTGACCTACACATTGTAGTGTTTTCCCTGCTCCACATAAGCATATAAAGGGCTGTTATTTAGCTGATTAATAGAATTATGTGTGATAATAGAAGCAAAAGAAAAATCCTAAAATGTGAAGGGCAGGGGGTACTCCAGGACCAGAACCTATGATCTATTAAAAAAGGACATACAGTAGTGTCATACAAGCACTTTATGAAACTCATCTTCTATACCGCTTTATCAGAAGACTTAGGGCACGAGGCTATGTACACCCTGGATGGGGTGTCAGTACAGGGCACATTGCAGAGCAAACACGCGCACACAATTTCACACCTCATTCACACACTACAAGCAATTTGAGAACGCCATTTAGCCTAATCTGCATGTCTTTGGACTGTAGGAGGAAACAGAGTACCTGAAGGAACCCACCAAGCAAAGGGAGAGCATACAAATGCCATGGACACAGACTTGAGGCTGGAATCAAACCCAGAGCTGCGAGGCCACAGTGCTAAACACTAAGCCACTGACTTCTCTAGTAAATGTGTGTCCTAACTGGTTAGGAGTAGTGAGGAAATGGGGTTAAAGCAGATACACAGAGGAGAGGCGTTTTAGGTTTTGGTAACACTGATTGTGACAGATCTCAAAAAGACAAAAAATGGAATACTTTTGTTTTAGTTTTTTTTTTAATCAAGTGCAGTATGTAACCGGTCCATTAATAAACGCGTGTCTGCTACTGTTTTTTTTTTTTTAGTAATAGTGTCAGAAATAATAACTCAAACTCTGCTCTTACAGCATCGCAGATCTTACGCAGATTAATTTTCCCAAGACGCAGCTCAAAATCAACAGAAACAAGTTGCATTCATGGAGTTTTGGGCATCATTCATGGCACACATTAAAATATTCTTATTTATATATACATTTTATTTTGTTTACGTGCATAAAGCTTTCAGAAAACTGCTGCAGATTTCACCATTTCGTTTTTTCCTTCCCTTAAAGCTATAAACCTGTCAAAACTACAACATTCACTATAACAAGCATCCTACTTTGCACGTCACGCACTTTCCTAGGAAGCTTTATTTAAAATATTGTCCTACCCTGTGGTAAGAGTATATTTAGTTCTAAATAAACTTTGAGATTCCTACAAGTGATTTGGAGCATCTCTAGGAATCGCACTTAAAGTTAATTTAGGACTGATAAAAGTCATTTATGAAGTTTCCTACTTTTATTTTCTGCAAGAAGTATTTAAATAAAATTATATAAATAAATAATTACAATATTTAAAGAGTTAAAAGTAAGCTCAAAGACTAAAGGTTTGTATTCATGTACAGGTCTCTTAGAACAGTCAAATACACTCCATTCAATTTTATAATTTTTAATAATTGTGCAATTTAGAAATTTTAAATTACATAAACCAGACATTCGTACACATTTCCTGTTACAGTACCTTCATTTAGTAAAAAAGAAAAAAAATCTCACTACAACCTTAATTTGCTTACATTTTTAATTTATGTTGATTTATTTATTTGTCGTTGTTAAGTTCTTACTTCACCTTTTTTCCAATTTGATTCCAGGATTCAGCTGATTGTCGGTCTGTGAGTACTTGCAGTCCATCAGAAGTGTGTGGGG
>QMIH01001684.1:5077-21709 GCA_003987875.1 Clarias batrachus | reverse complement strand
TATATCGAACTTTCATCTGCATAACACACATGATGTTATACAATTTCTGTTATCTGTTATCACCCAGATGAGGATGGGTTCCCTGTTGAGTCTGGTTCCTCTCAAGGTTTCTTCCTATTGCCATCTCAGGGAGTTTTTCCTTGCCACTGTCGCCGTCACCCTTGGCTTGCTCATCAGGGACAATCTCATTATCTAGACACATTTTTCTTACACATATTATATACACTTCCATAAATTTTCTTTTCATTTTCTTTTTATTTCTGTGAAGCTGCTTTGAGACAATGGCCATTGTTAAAAGCGCTATAGAAATATAATTGAATTGAATGTTTTGGGTCATTGTCCTTTTGAAATGTAAGCCATCAGCCCCGAGATCCTGTGCATTCCGCACAAGGCTTTCACTCAGGATAGCTTTATTTTTCTCTCCATTTATTTTCAAGCAATACTGACTAGTCTCACAGACCCAGGAAAACATAAAACATCCTCACAGCATTCTGCAAGCACCACCGTGTTTGACTCCTGGTATGGCTTTATCAAGTGTATGCACAGTGCCTGATTTCCTATTTCCAAATAGTTCAGGCTTATTGACTGCAATGTTTTTGCATTCTAGTATTAAAAACAACCTTAAATGTTTATAACTGTTAGTTTGACCTATTATTTTTGGGTCTGTGAACAAGGAGACAATATGTAAAAAATGGCTGTAATGCAATGTTGGTTAAATTCTTTGAACAAATTTTGTGTGCGTATGTGCATACAAGTGTACCTAGAGGAATCAATGTTCTTCTGGTCACACTAAATTCAGTTTTGATTTGGATTTCTCTTATTTTCATTTAATTTCCATATTGTTAATTGATAAAACTATTCACATTTCTTTATTATTACTGCTCAGGATTTCTTCACACCTTCCTTATGTACAGTACTACTCAAATCAGTAAACTTATCAGACAGGGCTGTCAATTATTGTCTTTTATGTTTTTTGTTTTTTTTTTTACTTTTCAACAATCAATAAAAATGTAAGTCAGCATATAAGTCAGAAATAAAAAATAATCTTGATAATGAAGTTTTCCTTTTAATTAATTTATTAAAAGATACAGTTGCATGTAGTCTATGAGAAGCATAGCTTGGTATCCAACCCTACCATTAAAAGAGATACAAAAATGAATTCTCCAATGTAGCGTTACAGTACAAAAAAGATACTGCAAAACATAAGCACAACTTAGATATTACCATTATATTTAAATGGCCATTTTAGCTTTCAGAAATCTCTTCTTTGTGTTAATACCTTTACCAGTCTGTAGAGGCCAGAGGCCAGTCTAGGCATTACATTTTCATGAATCCAAGAAGAGCCCCTAAACTCAGCCACCATACCACAGATTTGTTGATCTCCTGTAGTGTATTGTTGTCATTTGGCAGGATGTCTGACCAAACAAGGCGACAACGAAGAAAAATGCTCTTCATTGAAATCAGGTCTTTCTTCATTGCTAACACAAATGCCTCTGGGGTCAGTGTGCCAATATCACTTCCTCCAAGATGCATGAGAATCACATCTGGTTTGGGCCTGTTGTCCTTTAGTTGGAGCAGCTGGGGCAGAGGCTGTTGCCATGTCATGCCCTGCACACTCTTCCACCATATGCAAATATGGACACCATACACTGCTTGGCTTCATGCCAAGCTGCATACCCATTTCAGTAGACGTGGCCCTCTTCTCAGCCAAGAACACATAGGAGTGGCCACATATCCACACATTTTTTACTTTTCTTCACATAACTGTTCCTGTAAAAAATATAAAAAGGTATATATATGCATTAAACTCACTTGGACAAGTAGGATGGTTTTGCTCTGTCTAAAATTGTGGTCAGTATTTATCACTTTTTTCCAGTCATAAGCAAATTGATATTCCTTTCCTTATTCACAGAAATGAACTGTACTACTACATTTATATTTCAATACTATACATCATGTACTTTTAAAAGTTCCCAGAAGGCCTATTATGAATGAGAACTGGTTGCCCTGACTTTGCACATTGCTTTGGGAAGGTTCAGAGATCTTTTTATTACTATTTTAGAATTCTAAATCCATTTTCGTCCGATTCTGCCAAAACAAAAATAAACAGAGGTTGTGTGGCAGATTGCTAATAAATGTTGCATGCTGGATTTAGTTCTTAAAAACAACTTAACTAGAATGTTGCATTTTTAGCAGTGACTCAAATTCTAGTACTTAGGATGTAACAGGACTTAAAAGTTTAGTCTGACATTTGACAGCTGTAAGGTCAGACCAAGGACTTTCAGAAGAAGTTAAGAATTAATGTGTAAATTAAATGTTCTAAAAAGCCTCCATCACAATGAATATTGCAAAAGCCGCTGTCTAATCAGAATCTCACACAGTCTTCAAAAAGCCTACAGTATTGGCACCCATAGCAAAAATCTCATTTCATTGTTGCTCATTTTTTTCTGTTTAAACGTAAGGTGGAGTGAAGGGGTAAGGTGGAAACAAATACTGCCATACAGGGTTTTGCTCTAACCCCATCTGAGCTTTTTTCCCCTCCTGTCTGAAGGCATGACTGGTGACTTCCAGTGGTTAATCAAACCAGCATCGCTGCTTTTTTATTTGCATGGCGCTCAAAGCTATAAATACATTTACTGTACAAATCTATATTATGCTAAGAACCACATAGTCAAGTAAAGAGAAGGGACAGTCCTTGATTACTTTAAGAAAAAAAGGTTAGTCAATCTGAAAAATCCAGTGTAGTCCCTAAAAGCATCAACTGCTATGATGAAACTGGCTCTCATGAGGACTGTCTCAGGAAAGGAAGACTAAGAGTTGCTGCCACAGAGGATAAGTTTATTAGAATGACTACCCTTTTTAATTTACAGAACCTCATATTAGAGCCCATATAAATGGTTCTCCGGGTGCAAGTGGCATACATGTTTCAACACCCACTGTTTAGAGGAGACTGGCACTCATGATCAAATTGCAGCAAATAAGCCATTAGTTCAGAAATAATAAGCAGTAGAGACTTGTTTGGGCCAAGTAACACAAGGCATAGATATAAGGTCAATAGAAAAAATACCCTTTGGTCTGATGAGGTCAAATTTGAGATTTCTGGTTCTAACTGTTCTTGTTAGATGCACTTATTGGGACCATTGTTTTCCAACAGGAAAATGCATCCAACAGAATCAACTCTAGTTCGATCAGGTTATGTACCAGAATCACCTGAACGAAATACAATTGAGATAGTTTGGCAGTTGGACTGGAGAAAAGCAGTCCACAAGTACTCAACACCACTGAGAACCACTTCAAGGCATGAGGCGGTCACTTGGAATGAAAAACATTCCATGCGACTGCCTCATGAGGGTGACTAAGTGAATTATAAGAGTGTGAAAAGCTGTTATCAAAGCAAAAGCTGGCTACTTTAAATAATCAAAAGTATAAAACATACCCTGGCTTACTTTACACATTTCTGTTGACTACATAATTTTTCTCTTTTGTCCCAATTTCCATGTCTTTACTATTAATATACAATATTGAAAACTGTAAAAAAAATAAAGAAAAAACATTGAATAAAAAGGTGTGTCCAAATATTTGACTGGTTGTGTACGTCAACCCATTTTTCAAGCAACACAGTCCAGGGAACTGTCTTTAGACAACCACTATCAAATTATGTTAAGGCAGATGTGGGTGAGGAAATAAAACCATTTGGGATTCTTATGGATGTACCCTGAAGCACAGTGGGCTCAATCACTGATGTGGAAAAAAGTTTTGGAACCACAGAGTCTTCATAGAGCTCGGTTTAATAACCAGCTTAAAAGGTCATCCTCGGAGAGGTTAAAACTTGTCTGGAAAGACAACAGTCTCTGAAATATTCAATCACTCTGGCTAGACAAACTCCACTCTGTTAAAGTCGTATGAAAATCAAGAACTGCTTAGCAACAGGGACTAAGAAGCCAATTGGAATTTAGGGAAAAACAAACAGACGTATATATTGAGATGTTAACGTATGGAGAGGCTTTGGGACAAGTCGCTGAACGTCCCAGAGGGGCAGAGCCAAAGCCCAGACGTCCTCAACAAAAACAGTGGAATAATTAGAAAATGGCAGTTCAGAGACTCCCAATCGAACCTAACTGATCTTAACAGATCTTGACAGGATCCATAAGTAAAAAGGTTTGTTACACGAATAAAAAGCTGCTGGTTACAATGAAAGTATAATCTTACCAACATTCACTAACTTGGTGTTTTTGAATCACCACCGTACATCTCATTTTATCCATAATAATCATGCAATTTGTGCCATCTGGTTTAGACCACTACCAAGAGCTTTATCTCTTTTAACCCGTATGTGGATTACTACAAATCACCTCAAGAACCTGAAAGAAATAAAGTTTTCCCTCCATGTGGGTGAGAGAAGACCAACATACCCTTTTTTCCTGTTTAGTTTTGACGTCATCTTCCATCGTAGGCACGGTCTGGGATTCAGCTTCATCTTCAGTATCTTTATGTTCTTTTTCTGTTTGTATACTAATGTCTGTACATACTTCTTTGACTGCAAAAGTGTTACAACTAACAGATTCCTGAGTTTGTACTGTTTCTATTGTTTTGAGACACCTGTTCTTTACAGGGGCCTTTGTCTTAGCCTGGTGTGTGACATAACCAGAGCTGCCAGGCTGCATGGCAAAGCCAAAGTGACCTAAAGGGGGTGGATAAGGAGGAGCTGGAGGAGGACCAAAAGTTCTTGGTGTGTTAAAATTAAAAAGGGATGGAAAGAACTGGGCGGGGCTTGGAGGCATCATGGACAAAGGCGAGGCAGGTGGTCTATAATATGCATAGCCCGATGGAAAAGAGGATGGTAACATAGGATGAGCAGGTGGTATTGGATAACCAGTGGTATATTGCAAAGGATTTGGAGAAATTGATCCATAGGGATTTTGTTCTCCACCCATGGCATAACCATAGTTCTGAACATCTTGCATGTTTTTAAAGTTGAGTGCAGGTGAGTTGAATTCACTGGATAACGGAGTATACGGCAAACTAACCGACTGAGCTAATAAGGGTTCTTCTGCAGGCGGTTTGTATGGGTCATGTGGGCCTACCAGTGGCGTAGTTTTGTATGGATCAGACTGTTTTGCTTCTGGGATGTCCCTAAGGGTTGATAGGTCCCGCTCCCTGACTGCAACTTCATCAGGTTGATTCTTAAGAGAATCCAAATAGCTCTTGTAAACATCCCGATTAGAGGTTTTTGCAGGTGATACAGAGCCAACATCCTCAGAATTAGTGGAGTTACTACTACCTCTTTGATCATACCTACTTACTGATGGATCATCTTTTTGATCGAAAGAGCGAGAACTCCTAAGATTAATTTTCTTGCCATATAGACGCTCATTTGTCCTATCAGCTAACTTGCTAACTTCTGTTGTGTCCAAATTAAGACCAATGGTTTGCAGTAGATCCTGAAGTTTTTTATACTGACTTGCTTTTTGATCTGTGTCTTCCTGGTCATCTGATTTATGATGCACTGGGCTAAGGCTGCCTTCTATTCTGTAACTTTCAGCTGCACTTTTGTATCTCTTTCTTTCCTCTGCATACGAGTCTTCCAGGTGTGCCATGTCACTACGATCTTGTGACCGTTTAAATGCATCATTCAAAAACTTTTCCGGCTCTTCTAGATATCTGCTTTGATTGCTAGAAGGTATTGCTTCTCCATGTAGAAACCGATTCTCAGAATTTGCTTCAACACCACATTTCATTCCAACAATTTTGGAAAAGCCACTGACATCTACCACCGCTCTTTCATGTGGTAGCAGATCATCCTGAGTGTTGTCAACTCGCCCAAACATGGGGTTCATATGCTGTTTGCTTCCCATTAAGGGAGAGTTGTCTTCACCTCTGTCATACAGATTGTCACCACAAGACACTATTCTTCTTGCCTGTTCTTGTGGGATTCTCTGATTCCCCATTCTATCAGTATCTTTTCTAGCAGGTTTTACTAATGAGGACAAAAATTTAGAATCTCCTTTATTTAAAGCACCAAGAAACCGATCCATTTGTGTTGCAAGATTACTCTTTTGCTCTGTTGCTGAAGACTGGATTGAGAAGCTCTCACTTGTGGATGCCTGATCACAACTGTGGTGAGAAATCTGGGATAAATGGGAAGCCAATGTAGAAGAACTTTGGGCTTTCATCTCTCTGGAACTTTTTTGATCATAAACAATGGCCTTGTTATTGAATTTATGTGAACCAGTAGAGGCTTCATTAATCAGTCTTCTGAAAAGATCAACAGTATTAGAGAGCACTGATGATGAATTGCAGGTACTTTTAAATGCAGTATCTGAAGGCTCAGAAGAACGTAGGAAAGTTAGGTCATCATTTGTAGGTTGTTTAGACACTGGAAAATAATCACATTGACCAGGTGAAGTCAAGTCCATCTGCAAAACACAGGAAAATTTTACTTTAATTTATCTTTTTAACCTCTTTTCCACAGCGGTTTCAAGTGAACATCAAATGAGCGTGCAACGACTTACGTAGGATAAAGCAAAGGCTACTGCCACTGCTATCAGACTGAGGAGCTCTAAGGGATATTAGAATTAGAATTCTATTCGAATTATGAGCTAGCACTAATGCCACGCTGTCTGGGTGTATGCTTTTAATCATTGCACATAGCCAATATTTAGCATTCTTTCATAGACCATTCCTTGTGATGATTCACTACTCTAAAGAACTATCTCAGACAAACTCCCAGTTATGACAAATAAAAATACACATATTTGAAATATCTGTAACTGACCTGTTATAAATCTAGTACGCTTATACCTTTTGTATAAATTTATACATACCCGTCTTATCATGGAAGAATCAGTTTCGGGGGAGTCTACTTTCTTTTTCAAAATGGACTTGGTGGGCATTTTCAGCATGTCCTCCACTTCTTTACATAAATAGGCCCCTTTAAGCTCTCTAGAGTCCTCCTTAACGCTTTTGCTGTTTTTGCTCCAGCTCCGTCCCCTACTATGGCTCCGGCCCCTGCTCCGGCTCCTGCTGCGCGGTCTCCTATGCTCTTGGTTCACTGCCCTACTGCGGCAACCTGCAGGACTACGGCTCCTACTACGGAGGGGAATTCTGCTGTGTATTCTGTCTGGACTGCGGCTCCATCCCCTGTTCCCATAATGGCTATGACTGTGCCTGCTTGAATTTCGCTCATCATGGACCTCATAGCTTGACTGGTGAGGAGAATAATCTCTGTGAAGAAAAAACGTAATTTGACGCAAATATGTTTACCAAAGGGATATTGAAAAAACAGGCACCATCAGACATGGCCCATTGGGTATTTGCATTTCCAACTCTGTAGTATCAATTAATTAACAGTGTCCTGTTTGAATCTCTCCCACTTATTTTCAATGTGTAGCTGCTAGCAAACAAACCAAAAAAAAATCACATGTAATTTTATAGATTCAGGAAGTGTGGCATCAACTGGAATTTAAGACTACAAGTTTTGAGTGTCTTCTATGGACAATATAGAGCATTCACCCTTTCATCTTCAGGAGATCAAAGTTAAATCCCCAGCATTGACACAAGTCAGGCCCAGGCATTAACTTCAACCTGAATAAGTATCGTGTGACATGTTAGAAACTGCAGATCAGTGGAATATGTCAAATGTCCAAAAGGAAAAGAAAAAGCAGGACAACAAGTTTGAATATTCCTAATTTTTGCCTCTTCATCTAAAAATGAATTATTCCTCTTTATTTAAAATAAATAAATAAAAATAAAAGACTGTTACCTGGCATAGGGAATGTCTGCTCCTGTCCTCTGGGATAAGCCCCTCAACTCATTGCCCACAGTTACAACAAGTCTGTGGTCACTGGGGAGACCACCATGTGGGGGTGATGGGGTAGATCTCTGTGGAAAAGTAAGGATGCAAATTAACAGTGCATATGTTTGTCTGAAATGGTCGGACAGTAAGACAGTAAGGCTGCATAGCATTCTTTCAACTAATTTTTCCAACAACCAATTCAGCCAAGGTATATGCACATTTTTATTGTACAAATTTAATTATTTAAAAAAAAAGGGTATTGACAAAATAAACTGCATTTAAACGCCATCATTTACTTTTATTCATTTAAAGAGCAAATATTCAGTTTGTTAACATAATTTAACCGTCTTCTCATTAATAAAAATATTCCTATGAACCGGACCCAGACCAATGCTTTGACCATTTATCATCATATAAATTAATGCAATTATTATGAAATGCAAAACCCAAGGCACCTCTGACTTTAACATGATTATCAGGGAAAAAGAGCTGAATGCTGTCAGATGATTGTTAGCGAGGCTTGAAGGCTTTGCTAGAACAGAAAAAATGGCAGAAGGACAAATCATCTCTAGATTATCATCCCTGCTACAGCCAAGGTAGCAGAGTAGCAGCCAATGACTTTACAGACAGTACTGTTCCGTGTGATAGTGGGGCATTTGTGCTTTTTAGCATTCACGTGAGAATCCTGTGCCTTACAATTATTGACAGTTCAAGTGTTTTATGGCACCCTAGGTAACGTTTGCCATACCCAGAAAAAAAAAATTGCCTTAACTTTGCTCAGACATTTGGAGCAACATAATCATAACCTTTAAAACTATATAAAAAAAAAGAATGTGCTGTAAAATATCAAAATAGGAACATACATACACATAAGGGTTATCCTTGCCCATTTCATCACATAATATTACACTAGTAAGGAGAGAACACAGCTGCATGCCTTTATCTTTTGCCCCTCACTCCATTAGGAGCATTATAAGAAGTATAATAGATTACTTAAGGGGATTTTGTGGGTACCCAATATCAGTGCGCATCACTCATATAGTCAACATCCATGCGTGTGTGCTATTTACTATACCATTGTGACCACGTGTGTCGTATTTTTACTTTTTTTTTTTTTCATGCCCAAGTGTAGTGACTTTTTTTAGTAAATGTTGTGCAACAACGTGCAACAAACCTGTATCAGTGCGGGAGATGAATCTGTTTAGAAGAGTGATTCTGTTAGTGTGTGTTACACACAAGCAAGTGTGTAAAAGTAGTCCTACACAGTAGCCTCCCTGCTCCTGTTCTTGTCTAACACCCGTCATGATGCTTTTCAAAGGTAAAGTGCAGGTTAATTTGTTTTATTTTTACTTTATATTTTGCATTGATTATTTTTGGGCTACGGAACAAATCATATTTCTTATGCGGGAAATTCACTTTAATAATCGAGTGCTTTGATATACAAGCATGCTTCTGGAAAGATTATGTTCGTAATCTACGGTTTGACCGTATAGCTTTTTGGTACAGACCAGACAGTAAATTTAGTGCAACTGATAGCCTGTCCACACGAAGACGCGTTTCACTGTATACGTATAAATTTTTTATCGTATTGGCGGATCCGGCGTTTTAGGAGACTGAAACCGCAATTTTTTGAAACCGGGTCCCAAGGTGGATAAATCTGAAAACGACACCCTTGCGTTTTCGTGTGTACAGCCAATCCGTATATTTTGTGAAACGATGATGTCATGCGCATGCTCAAAGTCTTCTTCTCCGTGTATAGTGTATCTCTATGGCAGAATTACAGCACCCCATACTGGTCTGGCATATATATACTACACCGTTTTCAGTGGTTTCGTGTGTACGCAGATATTTCTTGAGACGACGCCGAACGAGGAAAAAAAAATATAGGATAGGGAACGCATGGGCTTTGTGTGGATGAACCATGAACCAAATTTAAATATAGTTGCGAGCAGCAATGATGGGCCCAAGCACCCTGTGCCATCGCCATCTCAGGCGCACCGCACAACCTGTGTTATTTGAGTGTGTTAAGACCTCGAAAAAGCCATCGCCACTCGGTTGAACCGCACAACCTGCACACATCACACACTACACAGGGCTAGTGTGTGTGTGTGTGTGTGCGAGAGAGGTGTGTGTACGTCATGAGAGGTGTTTGTGTGCATGAGTGTAAACATTTGTAATATGGGTGTATGTATGTGTGTGATGTGTGTTTGTGTGAATGCGTGTGTGAGCGCGTTAGTGTGTGAGGGTTAGTGTGTGCGAGAGTGAGGGAGAGAGGTGTGTGACGTGTGGATGTGTCAGTCTGTGTGTGACGAGTAAATGTGCTTGTGTTTTGTGCTTGTTTGTGTGTATGGTGTGTGAGTCTGCGTCTATTAACATTAGTGATGTGTGTGAGGGGTAGTGTGTGTGACGAGTAAATGTGTTTGTGCTTGTTTGTGTTTGTGCTTGTTTGTGTGTGTGTATGTATGTGTGTGTGTATGTGTGTTAACATTTGTGATGTGTATGTGTACACAATAGGCCGCAGATGCTGGAAGAAAAGTCTCACACTGTGACGTTCCTGAATGTGATGTCACTGAACGTGTCACTGAATATATTGTCACTCAATATAATGCCACACAAAGTTATTAATCATTTTTCGGCGTACGTTTAAGACATCATCACGGCTGACCCGTTTGAGATATCAAAAATCCCTCTGCAATTTTGCATCCTCAATGTCTTTAGATCTCGTTGGCCCAGTTTGGTAGCGATTGTATAATTTCCCTAGGAGGAGTATATCAAAATCCATCGAGTGCATTTTTGCGAACAACCCAAAATAATCGGCCTCCTGTTGAGTTTAGCCCAGGACATGCAGCACGAAAGTTGTTTGGCTCGATGAGCTCTAAATGTTTACAGAGTTTTGTGTGCCTACATGAAAGTGTGTATGAGCTAGGCAGCAAAATCCCCTGGGGCCCCGGGCCACGAGACTCTCAGGCATCCTGATGGCAACAGATTCCAACCTGTCTGCCAGGTTTCATGAGTTTTTGAGCATATTAAGACCCCGGAAAAGTCCAAAAGGGTGGAAAAAAATTCTTAGGAAAACTTAGGGCCCTAATAAATCACAATGCCCTAAAATCCAACCATGACACAGACAAATAACCAGTAACAAAAGCCTCCTTTCTATGTCCAAAGGTTTACCTCTTAACTTGACTAATCAACTGAAGAGTTGATTCAAATTGAGCCTTGATTCAAATTTTTATATTGGCTGACAAAAGTTAAATGCTGTTTGGTTAAATTGGCCTCCAAGTGATGGTTGGTTGTTGGCGTCTTTGCCAAGCCGGTCTAGCTAACAAACAAAGCACTGAGTGGATTCATGACAATTTGCAACACGCAAGATGTGTACAGTGGAACCTCAGATTCCAAGTACCCCGCTGCAAGACGAGCAAAAATTTGCATGAAATTTTGACTTGATAAACGAATCTTGTTAACCAAGTATAATCTATTATTTATATCAATCAGATTTATTTGTATTAACTTCATATTAAACCTCATATTTCAACCTACTAACCCTCACCTCCATCTACCCATATGTTAATAGTCAGATGAAATAAGAAATTAATAACTAAACACTGTTTGATGTACAAATCCTTACAGGATATCAGAAAACCTAACTGCACAGTTTGATGTCTAAAGTCTTCCGTACAAGAGTTGTTGTTTTTTTTAAATCAGTTATTGACAAATGCTGTTTTGCTACACAGGTGCTGGAACTCTCCTGTGGTGTGATTTTTGTAACATGCCAACCATTTTGAACTTAATGGTATGACACTAGAAAAAAGGACGAAAGGGGCACAAGATAAAGGCATGCAGCTGTTCTCTCTTTACTAAACTGGGCACTTAATGGCTCTTATCCTTTTTCATCACCTTTATAAAACAATAAAGGACAAGCCCATGACCCCCATGATTGACAGGAGATCCTTTAAAATGCTATGGCAATTGACAAGCATGGGCTTACATTAGGTTTTCAAGTGGTCCAGAATCTGGACTTGGGCTATGCTCAAAGCACTGTCATTTAAATGTGGGTCGTTAGTTTACATTTTACTTTTGGTTCTATACATTCGTTGCGTCCAAAATCAGTGCCTGACCTCATAAATGCTACACAGAATGAATAGGCACAAATTTCCACAGAAACACTCCAAAATCTTGTGGACAGCCTTAATAGAAGAAAGGCGGCTGCTATAGCTGCAAAAAGGGGGGCCAACTCCATATTAAAGTTAACGTATCTGGATTGATATTCGGCCAAATACGTTTGTCCATGTAGTGCATTTTAATGTGTTCTCTGCTCCAGAGCACCTACACGTCAGCTTAGGGAGGACTGTTAATTGTCTGATTAATGGAATTCTGTGTTTCAGGAGAAGTTACAAACACTACAGTGTGCAGAGCAACGGTAAAGAAAAAAAAAAAAAACGTACCTACTACTGCTTTTTTGACACTACTTTAAGGCTCTAGTAAACCGTTTCTGAAGCGGCCCAACATGTCAAAAAAGTCTATACATCACATCACACGGGAACGTGGAGTAGTAAATGGTTGAGCCTACATGTCCGTAGTCCCTGGGAGGCCCGTCGCCTCTTCCCGGTGATGAGTAGCGCCTCCTCGGATGCTCCGGGTCCCGACGGTAGCCATGCGAATAGCCGTTACTGCCTCGCGCGTGCTCACTGCTGCTGTACGGAGCGCTAGAAAACGAGCTCGCGGGAGGCGGGCCGCGAGACGCTGCGGGAGGACACGCTCCTCGGTGCGGCCTAGGGCCTCGGGACATATCACCAGCCGCCCGGTTCCGTAGAAAGCAGTTTTTTTTTTTTTCTTGCCTGGTTCAGTCGTTTCACGTATGCACACAAAGCATTCCACACCCAGCGTTCGTAAACAAACCGTGCTGAAGCTTCTTCCTGCAGGGACATTTGCCCAAACGAATCGCCATGTAAAAAGGAATTGACGTACAGCTGGTCTCGTCCAATCATTCCTCCCCCCTCGCTTTTCTTCGCGTTTTTTCAACAAAATGGTGCATTACCGCCCCTTAGTGGTAATAAGTGTGAACCAGCCTTCTGACGCGTTGAATGGTCTCTAAAATATCAGTCAGCTCATATTTTGTTTATTATAATATCATATACTATATATAATTTAATTATATATATTGCATCGTAGTTGCATCATATAAAATTATTTTCTGTTTAAAATAACTTCTCTGAAATAAGTTTTGCTCTTGCTTTTCTGGAATGGTCTGCATGAGAGCCAGTTTCATGATGATACTTAATACTGTTCTTGCAAGAACGGTTCCAACACAGCTGACCTGACTGTTATTATTTAAGCTCCTAGTTCCATAGGTTATTTCATAGTTTTGAAATCTCCAGTATTCTAGAATGTTCTAGACTTTATAAAATAAATCCGAAACAAAAAAAAAAACTTTAAATTAGACAATGTTTGTCCAGACATTTGATAGGTACTGTATATATTATAATAGATTTCAGTATTTCTTTCTTTTTTTATTTTGGTTCAAATAATTAAGCATGTAAACATACAATTACAAGGACAATAAGTTACACCCACATAAGTAAAAAAAAATGGACAAATGACAAATCACAGGACTTAAAAAAGGAAATAGTCATATTTCAGTAGGGCAATTTAAATAAATTTAAATTAATGTGCACATCATGTACAGAACTGAACCATATGACCTGAAATATGAGCTTATGTCAAAAGTTTTATCATACGAGTATGAATTTTGTATAATTTTATATGCAGACTACCTCTCAAAGTTTTGTTATAATAGCTAGTTCAACCTGCAATTGTCGTTCGGGAAATGTATATATGTAATTTATAATCAATAATGTTCATTGTGTTTTAGTAAAAATAAATAAAAATAAAATAAAAATTCCTCATTATGAGGACTGGCCCCTGGCATTATCCTTTGAAGCCTCTACATCATAATCAAGCACTCTTTGACAGGTAGTCGTGACACTTACATAAAGACAGAGCTTATTGTCCCTCAGGAACGGATGCAGTGTCATCCATCAGATTACCGTACCTCCTTCCTTGCTTTAATCAAAGAGGGTGATCTGATAATTAACCTTAAATTTTCAAGTTTCACAACTAACATACACAATGCAAACACTGTTTTAATGGGGGGGGGGAATTATACTCGCGTGAGCATACTAACGGAATCACTGCTGTAAAAGAAAAAAGAAAAAATAACAAAATGAACCAGCACCTTAACTTTGAAAAGAATCGCGACAGAGCTGAGTTTTCTGTGTTAATAAAGCGCGTGTGTGCAGCCAGGGAGATCTGTGTGTGTGTGTGTGTGTGTGTGTGTGTGTGTCTGTCTGTGTTGGTGTCAAATTACATGCGCACACGCACCCACAAAGTACACATGAGAAAAGTATGTGTGTGTGGGGCACAGTGTCAAATTACGCGCGCGCGCACAGAGGAGAGAGGGAGATGTTGATTATAAGAGACGAGCACTAAGAGGCAGCAGGGGACTCTTATTTTGACACAGGGGACGCAGCAGGGGAGACGATTACCCATAATTCTCGCAGCGTAAGAGCGAGAAAAATCATTAGCTCAGTTGCGATCACGTTCTGCTCGGTGTCAAAATAAGAGTTACATGCGTGATACATGATACTCGGCGCTCGTAAACTAATACTTGCTCGGTTTCCGATTAGAAATGTATTAAAAATCTTTGCTCGGTTTGCGGAGAACTCGTAAACCATGTTACTCGCAATCCGAGGTTCCACTGTATTTATGAATGACTGGCCTCTTATAGGTTCATCAGCCTAAGTCCACAGCCAGGACCATATGCACTAAGGTTGCCGCAGTAACACCACCACACTGGTGTGTTCTCTTGATTGCTGCTCTAAGTCAGCTAGTAACAGTCAGTCGTCTACTGTATACATGAAACTATGCGAATGCCCTGGCTTCTCAGAGGAACAATGGCTGCCTCCCTTAATATGACAAACAACCAAGGGCTCAGTAAGAGACCAAAGGAGAGGACCAGATACCTGTACTTATAGAACTTGAAAATGTGTCTTTCACATCTATTCATGTCAACCAGTTGCTTGGTCTCACTATACACAACAATGTTCATCAGCATTCGGAACATGTATGATGTAAGATGCTGATTTAAAGCCTATAGGCCCATCACAGAAAGCAGCCCCTTCCATTCTTTTAAAGTTTGGCTAATCTGATGGCAGCAGGGGAACCGGTTGTCCCAGAGGCTTTGGTCTCCACCGCTGATGCATGTGGAAGTGGAGGTGAACATTTTCAAAATGTCGAGCTCATGAATTAGTTCTGTGGGCTCCAAATTGGGGCTACCATGTCGAATAAGCGTGCTCTGCAGAATGAATTGGAAGACAGGGCTGAGGTGACTCCGTGGGGGCAAGCCAACAGCATCTTCTGGTGCTTCTTCTACTTATGTGCTTACAAGGCAGGCGGGTTGCTCTGTGCAGCTGGAGGTGATCCTAGCTTCTTGGGTGAATGATCCTTTGGTTTCTGTGATTCCTGCCAGGTTTGAGACATTGTTTGAGCTGACTGCTGACGAGGGATTCTGGTTTAATGTATGACTGCTGGCTGCCTTGCAACTTGTAAGAATGTGTGGCACAGGGGCTGTACAGGGGCCACCTGGGTTCTTCTGTCCCGGAGGTTGGAGAGCTTCTCCCTTCTTCTCATCACATCATGGTAATGGTGGCAACAAAGAGGCATTCATATTTAGGCAGTCAATTTATAGTATAATAATAAATATACAGTTATAGGCCCTGCAGTGAGAGCACTGAATGCATCTCTGCTTCTCCTAGCCTGTGGGATCAATACCCTCATAATAGGTGTTCCATTGCTCTCTGTTGAGAGACCTGAGAGGTCCAGCCATCTAGCCCTCTCATGCAACTGAGTGCTGACGAACATTACCAAAATTGTTTTTACAGCTGCAGCCCTTGGGTCAGAGGTCATTTCATCTTCCAGTTCTGCCGAATAGGCTAAGAGAAGCAGAGATGCATTCAGTGCTCTCACTGCAGGGCCTATAACTGTATATTTATTATTACACTATAAATTTACCTATAACTGTTGTCTGCAAGAATGTTGTCAATTGACCCTCAATTTTCAGACCTGCAGAAGATGTAAAGCTTCTGGTTCAGGTGAAGATAAGATGCCACCAGAGGTTAAACATTGGGCATCTGGTAGAGGCCCTGTTTCATCGTTTTGAGGCAAACACAGACATTCCCTGGACTGGGTTGGCAGAAGAAAAGGGTTTTCCCGCACACCACTTGACCTCTTCCATACATTCTGAAAAGATGGGCAACACACCTTATTGTTGATCTCTAGGTGGTCAGCCATTGTTTAGTTGCTATTTGATGATGCTGTAGCAATCTCTTTTATAAAAGAAGAGAAAAGGAGAGCTCTCCTTTGACACAAGCATCATAACTGCCAGCCAGTAAGGGCTGAAATATGACTGAACCGTCAGAGGATAATGCCAAAGGAGAGTGTCGATAGTTGAGTTGCTCAAGTTTTGTGTTTTTGTAGTAAGTCACTGGCAATAAATTGCAACTAGCATGTATTGTTGACTTTTGTTGCATGCACAAAAAAAGAAGTAATAATTATATTAATATTAATGTGTGAAGAGAAAGAAATAAAATTACATACTTTTTTCTTACAGCCTTAAGGTGTGTAACAACCTGCTTTCAAGTGCTGGTCACACAGAATGGGTCACACATTCTATAGTCTTACATGTGCATTCAAGCTTCATGTGTAAAACTAGGTAAAATTACTAGCTAAGGTGCATAATAATGCAGCACAAACAATAAACTAAAATTAAATACAGTAAAAAA
>QMIH01001683.1:102192-123819 GCA_003987875.1 Clarias batrachus | reverse complement strand
GGCTGGTTTCTTACCTTAGTTGGGAAATGAAGAGATTACCGGAAGTGAAAGATGTTGCCAGAGCAATTGAAGCCCAAGAATGGGAATTAATTCACTCCTACTTTAATCCTAACCCTAATCCTATTATGTTCGTATAATTAACAGGCTCATATATCAAAACACTATTTTCCCATAAGAAATAATGGAAACTCAAATTATTCGTTCCACAGCCCCCAAAAATTAATACATAAAAATAATTAATACAAAATATTTAAAAAATATTAAAAATTAACCTTCACTTTAACTTAAAAAAAAAGTAAAAATAAATCCTGACAGATAAGCTTTTCCATTTGTGCACGCACACGCTGTGTGTGTTTGTTTGTGTGTGAAGGTAAAGTAAGAGGAGAAGATGAATGAGCCCCTCCCCTCTCCCTCTTCTTATCTTACACAGTAACCTTTCCTCCTCTCTTATTGGAGTTTCACACACATGCGCACACACAACGGAAACTGTGTTTTATTGGAAAAAATAAATAAGAAATCTCTCTAATGACATTCAAATGAGCGACACATTACTGGAATCACTGCTGTAAAATAAATTAACCTACACTTTACCTTTGAAAAGAATTGCTAAAGAGCAATGTTTTTGTGTAGAGCAGAGAGAGAGAGTGTGTGTGTGTGTCTGAGAAGGCTACAGGAGGAGGTGTGTGTGTGTAAAGGTGAGAAGAGGAGGAGTGTATGTGAAGAGACACGGTGTCCAATGACACACGCACGCACAAACTGCAATGCTGGCTGATACAGAAAAAGAAAATGGATCTTTAACCTCTCCAGTGCAGTGAGACTTGCTTTTGCTTTACACGCGCACTCACAGGTGTGTTATAATAAACAGTAAACGCGCGCTGTACACACATGCATACAAACACAAAATAAAAGATGTTTTACATGCAACTACGTGGTCACAGTGTTATAGTAAACAGATGTAGATTATATTATTGAAAGACAAGCATTAAGATCCAGCAGGGGAGACAATTACCTACAATACCGCAGCCCAAGTTGTTATGTGCTGCTTGGCATCAAAACAAGAAGTGCATGCGTGATACATATTACTCCATATTTGTAAACCAAGACTCTTTTTCCAAGTCAAAATGTATTAAAAATCTTTGCTCATCTTGCAGAACACTGGCAAACCGCATTACTCGCAATCTGAGGTTCCACTGTATTATAAACTGCATAATGTTTCCTCTAACCAGTTTATCATGCATTTCTTTGTTCCAACATTGCACATTTATAATATAAATAAATCTGAGTATTTTAAAATTAGGATTAATCATGATTAATCACAGACTGTCATTAACTAGATAAAAAAAAAATCGACTGAAAAATGCAAAACACAGCAACAATAACATGTTTGACCCCGACCCTTGACTAACACAAAACTCCTGATTATTTGCAGATCTGAAGGTTACCGTATCACATGGGAGAAATGGGAATAAAAAGCTGATCTGTAAAGCCACCTGCACTCTGTCTAATAACCCCACTTACATCTGGTACAAGAACGGACAGCGTGTTACTAACCAGTACAGAAATGATGAGTATCTGGATGTCAGTAGTGGGGATGCAGGCAGTTACTCCTGTGCTGTAAGAGGAAATGAGGATCTTCGCTCTCCTGCTGTCTGTAAGAACTCACTTTACACTTCACACTCCATCATCATCTCACTGCCAGCTTCTGTTTATGCAGCAACAAATGTTTAATACTTCATTTCACTTCTTTTTGTGTGTATCTCTCTACAATGTACACAACCATTTCCACCTTTTTGTGATCTCAGAAAAAAAAAAAACTGATTATAATTTCTTTNCTGTGGATGTGAGAGAGGATGAGGAGTATCAGGGCCGAGTGCAGTACACACAGAGCTCCCAGAATAACTGTAGTCTGAGAATCACTAACCTGACAGAGAGAGACGCTCAAACATACAGATTCAGATTCTACACTGATGGCGGTGATTACACCGGTGAACCTGGAGTCTCTCTGTCTGTCACAGGTACTGTCACATGATTACATTTACCTGACTTAACACTTAACAGATGAAATACATAAAATAATAACGAAGCTTGTTTACTATTTTCAGATCTGAAAGTTACAGTATTAAACAGGAGTAATGGGTATAAAACGCTGATCTGCACCACCACCTGCACCCTGCCCAACAACCCCATTTACATCTGGTACAGGAACAGACAGCTGGCTACTTATCCGGATAAAAATTATAAGTCTCTGGATGTCAGTAGTCGKGAAGCAGGCAGYTACTCCTGTGCTGTAAGAGGACACGAGGAGCTCCGATCTCCTGCTGTCTGTAAGAACTCACTTGGTCACTCTGTGACAACTCACTGCCAGCTCCTGTTTATACAGCAACAAATGTAAAAGTGTCTCGGGGCAGAGCAGGACGAGATTTAACAATCCAAAACAAGAGGAAACAAAAGGAAATTTGGCGACGTCGAGGCAAGAAAACAAACCGCAATAGAATCGAAGCAAAAATACTCAGTAATCCATCGATTTAGGCAGCACACAGCGCGTCCTTAAATCCTGGAGTAATCAAAGAAGGATTGGAGACAGGATCTGCTAGGGGGAAACAAAAGCACATGGGGTAAAGTGATAGCATGGGAACAAATCGCACAACCAGGGCGTGCGTCATGACAAAAAGATTTTTTTTTTCTTTTTACAATCTAGACTATTATGATACATTTAGATATAGTAGTTTTATGTTTTACATGCAAAAATACATTAGAAAAAAGTACATATTACACATAAATATTAAATATGAATGTTACAAGAAAATATAAATATCTGAATGATAAATAAAAATATTAAATCTAATCCCAAATCGTAAATGTAGAAGTTGAATAGTTTTGCTTATATGCTAATTGCCGTGATGGAAGTGTCCCGCATGGGGAAACACAGGGGTGAAGGGTTGCCAGATTTTAGAGTTCTGTTTTTTTTTTTTTTAAGAACACCGTTGGCGATGTGAGAGCATGTCTACTGATGGCATTTTACGGATTTGAAAACAAGCCACAGAACCCAACATCATGTTTTAAATAATTAGAAATAAATGAATCTACAAACATCATGTATAATATGGCATGATGTAAAAYGCACTCCTTCTTTCTTGCGATCTCRGAATAACAGTAATTATAATTCCTTTTTACAAGTTTACCTGCTATTTATTCGGTTGCAATGAACTCAAACATGCAGTGATTTATGAGCAAATTTACATTCCAGTCCTTATTTTGTGTTTCAGGTGTTTTCGATGAGAGGAGCTGCTGGAGTGTGACTTACTCCACCCAGACTATCTGCTCTCTGATTGGCTCATCAGTGGACATACACAGTTATTACACCTTCCCTGATCGTTACAAAGTTACAAAAGTGTTGTGGTTTATTAAAGAGCAGGCTGATGGTGAGTTTGTGGATGTGAGAGAGGATGAGGAGTATCAGGGCCGAGTGCAGTACACACAGAGCTCCCAGAATAACTGTAGTMTGAGAATCACTAACCTGACAGAGAGAGACGCTCAAACATACAGATTCAGATTCTACACTGATGGGGGTGATTACACCGGTGAACCTGGAGTCCCTCTGTCTGTCACAGGTAATGACACACAATTATAAATTTATTTAATTACATTTACAGGGAGATGATAAACCAATTATTTTGCAGATCTGAAGGTTACAGTATCAGACTGGAGAGACCAGTACATGACACTGAACTGTACCACCACCTGCACTCTGTCTAACAACCCCACTTACATCTGGTACAAGAACGGACAGCGTGTGTCTGACTGTAAATCTGCCTCCTGCTCTGTAGCTGCAGTCAGTGGTGCGGTCAGTTACAGCTGTGCTGTTGAAGGCCATGACAGTCTCCTCTCTCCTCCAGTGTGTGAGTGTGGAYTTTACTCTCCTCAATCATACATCTATATCTATATCCTGCTTGAGTAGTGTAACACTTTTTTCCAGTTGTATAGTGTAAAAAAATCTAAAATAAAGCCTGCTATACGCTCATGATTAGTTTCTRAARGCTCAGAGGAGAACACAKTGTTAAARCTCATCATGGTGGTACTGGGTGTCTTTCTGGCTTTAACACTCATCTCAGGAGCTCTGTGGATGTGGTATGTAAAATGTGAATAAACACATTTTTAATTTTTTCTTTTTTTTTAAAGATTTACATTTAAATACACATTTAAAACATGTGCTGCCTGTTTCTCCTCAGGACGAGGAGGTCGAGTTCAGCTTATGGCCACAGCARCCCTGGTGAGAGTGAACAGGTGAGTGTGGTTGAAAAGCCTTTCTACTGATCCTGATGTTATGGATTTGTTCCATATCTATGATTGTGATTAAGTGTAATGTACTGTATATGTGTAGCGATGCGTATTCAAAACATTTAACCTTGTCCTTTGATAGGAAGTAAATACTGTAGGCAGTAAGTGTGTGTTTGTGCAAAACCGTGTTTATTACAGAGTATATGGTGATGATGTGCATGTGTTTCAGTGTGTGGCTACTCGACTGTGAGGAGAAGTACGCCAGAACTGGAGACTGATAACATTTGAGTTTGGTTAGTGATTTTACTGTCAGCACTATAAACGGCACTGGAAGACTGCTCAGGGTGAGAGCTTGAGGATTAGCGTTAAACCTCATTACATCACAACTAATTTCTGTCTTCAGTAAATTTGTCTTTTATTTATTTTATTCAGGCTGCTCCTTTTGCCCAGTTCACATATTGTATAAACACATACAAATATATTTGATATCTTTCTGTTTTCTGATCATRTTTGTAATTTTTTTATGTGTGCGTAAATCTGCATGATAWTTTAATAATATAGCCAGGAATAATAACCTCCATGAACGTGAATTTTACTATGTCTGACAATGTTATGTGCAAGAATAAAACTGAGCTCATAAGCTTTTGTGACAATTCTTTTTTTCATGTTATTTTGTGTTTTTAAACAACAGCACCACTCTTGTTACATAATATAAGTAACAATACTGATCATGAACAATCATGACCCCAAATCTAAAGCACATGAAATCACCTAAAGGGATTTATGTTACAAATACACGCACACTATCAGACACTATCATCTTATATTTACACACGTGGACAAAATTGTTGGTACCCTTCGGTCAATGAAAGAAAAACCCAAAATAGAAGGAAACCTGTTAAGGAGAACAACTATATCTTGCCTTTGCCTTACGGTGGTGTAAAAAATAGGCTTTGCTAGATAAGTTTGCTAGAGTTTCCGAGTTTGGTAGTCTGGCAGACAATGAGGTTACATCAGACTTCAAGAAACCATATCAGTCACCATTCCCCTTCTGCACAGCTAAGCCCTGGTCACAAGCAATATTCACTGGGAAAACTACATCCTTTCCCTTACCAGTAGTGAGAGGTTCTATAGCATCTCTAGAATGATAAGCTTCTAACATATTAACATGACACATTCGTTTTTGCCGCTTTCTATCGGGGGTCTTGACCACATAATCAGTCTCGCTCCTTTTCTCTAGGATCTCGTACGGCCCAGAAAATCGCGCAGACAACGTAGACCCTGGAATAGGAAGTAGGATCAGCACCTGGTCACCAACTGCAAAAGATCTGGTTACGGCACTTTTATCATAGTGCGCTTTCATTTTCGCTTGAACTTTGGACAAAGAATCACAAGCTAAAGCACAACATTTCTGTAGCCTTTCACGAAACTTACTTGCATAATCGAACACATCGATTTTCTCACCCGTCTCAATATCTAACATCCTCTCTTTTAAAGCTTTTAACGGTCCCCTCACGGTATGCCCAAAAACCAGTTCTGATGGACTAAACCTCAGGGATTCTTGCACTGTCTCTTGAATTGAAAATAGAAGTAAAGAAAGTCCTTCATCCCATTCATTGCCCGTCTCAATAGAATACTTTCTCAGAATTGCCTTTAATGTCTGGTGGAATCTTTCCAACATCCCGAATTTCAGGATCGTAAGCTCTAGATGTACAATGCATAATGTTTAATGTGTTAAAGACTTGTGAACACAACTTGGAGAGAAAATTAGTACCTCGATCTGTTTGTACAACCTTAGGTAAGCTGAACGTAGTAAAAAACTTTATCAAAGTTTTAACTACTGCTTTAGCAGTAACTTTGCGCAGTGGAATAGCCTCGGGATATCTGGTAGCGGCACACATAATCGCGAGCAAAAACGTGGTTATGCACTTGGGTATTTTTGGAACAAAAATTGGAGCAAGTCGGCTTTTATTGTCATTCCAACCATAAACAGTTAGTACACAGTGAAATGAAACATTCCTCCAGGACCAAGGTGCTACATACATGCAACAATATAAAGTTAACCTAAAAAAAAAACTATCAAATTCTATACAAAAAATACACAATAGACAAAGTGCACGTGCAAATGTGCAAACAAAAAGGTACATGACAGACAATGTAACACCCAAAAGTACTTTTTTGATGAAGTATGAGTTGAGGTAGTGAGAAGAGCAGCAGTAAACAATTTACATTGTGACAAGAATATTGTCACGGGTCTGGGTGGTGGTAGTGGCTAGCTAGACCGGCTGAAGTTGTTGCCGTGGGCACATAGGGTAGGCATGCACGCAGAGGGGTTGATGAAACAGAAATAGTCTTTATTTACAAAACTCAAAAACAGACAAATGAACAAAGAAACAAACAACAAACTCAAACTAAAACTAGGGCTCAGGAAAAACACAGGAAAGGATCTGAACACAGGGAACTGGCATAAGGAAACATGGAGCTGGAGCTAACTAAAGACACATAGGGGAACTAGAGTCAAGACTGGACAGGACGTGGAGAGACAGGACCAGGAGCACAGAGACTAGAGACAGGACTGAAGACGAGACCGGGAGCACAAAGACAGGATCAGAGGCATAGAGACTAGGTGGGTTAGTTAGGTTAGTAGCTACATGGAATACTGGGGACACTGGATGCTGACCTAACCGGGTTAGTAGCTAATGGAGTTAGTGGCTAATCAGGTTAGCACTGAACTAATAGGGGGGGAACTGAACACAAAAGGAAAGGCACACATGAGGTTATACCAAACTAGCGGCTAACCTACTAGCGACCAGAACCACTAGCAGTCAATCCCACTAGAGGCCAGCCTACTGGAGGCTAACCCTACTAGCAGTCAAAGCCTACTAGCGGCTAACCCTGCTAGCAGCTAAGCCCTCATGTGGCTACACAAATCTAAACAGAAAGGGAAGCTTTAAACAAAGAACTAAACAAGAAGACTGACACTGGGAAGACACAGAACAGTACTTACACAGGAGGAGACACGGCCTAACTAAACACTGAACAAGGCAGCTCCATCAATCCATCAGAACAAGGAACATACAGAAAACAAAACTAGAGCCCTCTGAAAACAAAGGTTACAAAACATAAACCAAATATAAACTTAAAGAAACAAAAAGGAATGCCCACATGACGGTATACAAACAACAACAAACAAAAAACAATGCTCGACCCAGTTTCCCAGAACAAACTGCTATTTATAGAAATTTTAATGAGCCACATCAGTTCAAGTGAGCACTCATCACCTGACTGAGGTGCCTTCTGGGAAACTGAGTCGACCAACAAAAACTATAGATAGATAGAAACAGTGACCTCTGGTGGAGGTTCCTAACAAATATAGTGTGCAAATAGCAGAGAAATAAATATTGTGCAAAAATTGCGAAGAGCAGCACAGGTAGGTAGGTATGAACAAATTGAGATGGATGTACATCAGTGTGATTGTGCATGTGTGTTTATCAGTTCCGTCCAGATGTTATTTAGTTCGTCTGAGTGATTTGTGTGTGTGTGTGTTTATCAGTCCTTTCCCTTTGTGTTGAGGAGACGGATGGCTTATGGGTAAAAACTGTTACATAGTCTGGATGCAAGTGACCGAATGCTTTGGTATCTTTTTCTAGATGGCAGAAGGGTGAAGCGTGAGTATGAGGGGTGTGTCCGGTCAGCCACAAAACTGGTGGTTTGCGGATGGAGCGTGTGATGTACATGTCCTTGATAGAGGGAAGAGAGACCCCGATGATCTTCTCAGCTGTCCTCACTATCCGCTGTGAGGTCTTGTGGTCTGATATGGTGCAATTTCCAAACCAGACAGTGATGCAGCTTCTCAGGATGCCCTCAATAGTTCCTCTATAGAAGAATGAGGAAGGTGGTGGAAGCTGTGCCTTTCTCAGCCTTCTCAAGAAGAAAAGATGTTGTTGGGCTTTCTTGTACAAAGAGCTAGTGTTGAGGGACCAGGTTCTCCTTCAGGTGGACACCCAGGAATTTTCAAGACGCGGAGCCAACTCTGCATGGCGGGCTTGTGCTCACTCCTCCGTCTTCAGGCGAAGCCTTGCCAGTTGTATGCAACTCCTCCCTCGAACTGGGAGTACCTGGCAAGAAGGGTTCGAAGAGTGGCAAAACAGCTCCGACATCCACGTTAGTGTCCGACTCAGCCACTTCTACCTCCTCTTTACCTGCCCCAAGCACATCTTGCCCCTTGCCACAAGGATCGGTCTCTCTATCTGCCACATCTAATTTCAGGACTAATTTCTTTTAAAACTAATTTTTAATTGCATAGCCGATCTATCACTTCAGCTTTAATTTGTTTCTTTAGGGATTGCTTTGAAACAGGAATCTGATAGTGGGTAGCTATTATCAACAAATCATCTTTCCTACATTTCTCAATTACCTCTCATGAGGGATTGTCAATAATGCTTTGCAGGTTAAATGACATGGTCAAGGTGCTTAAAGCTGCCTTAGCACCGAACAACACACAAATCACATAATTTTACGGCAAATTCAAAGATTGCCTCCTACAACTAGTTGTAAAGTGAACTTTTTTGAGGACGAGCCCCCAATTATGTTACGGTTTCCTATGTAGATGTTATGTTAGCTCTAGGTGTCTAAGGGAGGTAGGAAGCCGACATAATAAAAATAAAAAAATGAATATTAATATAGTAAACACAGTCACTAATTACAACTAGGAGAGTGAATAGTGTACAAAAATGAGGCAGACTCAATTTCGATGGTGGGAGGTTAAATCAAATAAATCAAATAAAACACCTTCTAACTAATGCGCGGCAGTCAGTCTTACCTAATAAAAAAACAAAAATAAAACACTAATTAGGGTCGATTAGGGAACTGTACGGGGAAGCTGGGTTAAAAATACGTAGTTCCTGGGTTTGGGGAGTCAGAGGCCTTCTAAAATAGCCGTGAGCTTGGAGGAGGTGTCCGTGGAATTTTTGAACGCTTCTGGACCATACATATGCCTCTTTTCTACCCTTTGCAAGGCTCCTATAATTTATCCGACCACAAATTTGAATTCTACAAATTTTTTTATGATTAAAAAAAAAAAAAAAAAAAAAAAGCTCTCTATGACTTTTCTATCAAAAGCTCTAAAAATTGAAGTACTCCTCCAATTTAAAGGCGGCTCTAGACTTAAAAGCCCAACATTTTCTGTGGTCTGATGCCAGTATCTCCGTAAAAGTTACTAATCTCCTAAAAGTTTTTTCCAAGCCCTTTGACCCATGATCCCCTTGGACCCATGATGTCCTTAGACCCAATATGTCAGTACAAGTTACAGGTATGACATCATTTCAGACCATTCTCTCAGTAGATCTCCTTTCATTCGCACTAGCTTCTCATTGGAAGACTCTAACCCTAAAATCTCAAAATTGACCAAAAGTATGTCGTTCATGGTCAATTGTTAAAAGCGCTATATAAATAAAATTGACTTGACTTGATATAGCCCAGCACGTAAGGTGCACAGAAAATATTACAAACCAAACTGGCTTTTTTTTATCCAAATTATCTCACTGAGAGTAAGTATCCTGTTTTCTCTCTTCTAGACTTAATTTTTTACCTGAATTTGATGTACATACTGAATTTCATGTAATTATGTCTGTGCTAAAAGTTGTATTTGAAAACAAATTTTCACCGTTACTTCTACAGCTTTACTGCCCGTTTGGACTGCCCAGTGCACTCCTGTAAGGCTAAAAGTCTAAATAAACTAGACAAAAAACCCTTCCCAACTGTTTGGCTGACGGTATTTAGTTAGTAACCCAGTCTAAGTATCTATCCATGTCATATCTATCTACGTCTCTGATGCATCTGTGGTCCTTACTTTAGTCTTATCCAGTCAACTTGGGCTCAAATGCTTTATTTATATTCACTTTGTATGCAAACTTTAAAATGTGCTCAAATGATTAACATTACATCTGTATTTTTAGAAATATATGATTATGCTTTACATGCAGAAGGCCAAGGACAGATACATTGGAAGGGAGCTGGCACTCCTGAGGGCATCAAATCCCACCCCACCCATGGTCTCTCATCTTGATGAGGTGGATGAATCAGCAGTTGAAGAGGGCATCAGGAGGTAGATGGAGGCATGTTCACAAGCTGCATCTCCTGCCAGTAGAACCCGCAATGAGCATGCCACACCAAATGTATGCTCTCCTTCACAATCCTCTAGTCAGCCTCACAATGAGCATGCCAGCCTAAATTTGCCACTGCCTTCTCATTTGGAAATCGACACTCCCTCTGCACATTCCATTCCAAATAGGCCTCCTCTGTCTCACTCTGCCAGCGAGTCTCCCAATGAGCCTGGAACCTCAGGTATGTAAGATGTCTGCAAAATGCCAGCACCTGACAAACGTAAAAGAAGCCGTCCTCTGCTGAGGGATCCTTCACCTGCCTGCAGGAACTGCTAGGTTTTGTCTACCGAATTAAAGCTGGTCAAGCAGTTGCTCAAGGCTGAAATTGAAAGGAATGATGAGCTCAAGCAGCTACATGTATCAACAAGTCGCTCAACTGTGAGTTGTTTCTCTGATGCATACAATTGTAAGTCTTTCATTTTTAAGGGTCAACAGATCTGCTTCACACATACTTATTTCAGGCAGCTACGAAAACCCTTCTCACCCAGTAAAGCCCCTCATTATGGCAAATATAATGCCTTTAAACCTGAAGGATGGGTGACATTGAATAATTTGTCAATCTGAGTTTTACAATCTGAAAAATGATGCAGAGTTGTCAATTATATTTACTTTGGTTTATGTTCGTGTCTTTTCAGTGAGGCTGGTAGAAGAGTTCAGGAGCCAGTTGAGAAGAGTTCATTGGGTCAATCCAACAAGAAAAGCCTGAGAAAATGCAGAGTGCGTGCATAAGTACTAAATTGTAGCGTCTGCAAGTGACTGCTAAATTGTAAAGAATGTCCATGTCAAACGGAGTAGGAGGCGTGGCCTAATTTGTATTCTTGACTTCACAGTTTCGTGGCACACCTGCAGGGAAGGCAGTTGAAGCTGACAACGCAGAACTTGTATCTACTGGACGTAGTGTCGTTCCTAAAATACATTTTAAACAGGTCACCACCATCTGTCAGACTCGGGACTAAACGGATCAACGCGCTAATGGTGGAACTGAGGGCTCGTCTCAGATATTGGGCGGGATGTGGTTGGACACCAGCTCAAAGTGCGTAGAGCAAAGTCCGGGAAGTTTGAGATGCAAGCCTCTACCTCCGTTGCTTAACACCACATTAATGGAGAAATGCATGTATAATGAATTGTTTCTAATTTCAGAAATACTTGTTGATGGCAGAAAACACAACTTGTTCATTGAGTTGGCTCCTGAAAATATTGCTGCAGCACTTGGTATGGAGATCTGCTCATTGTAATTATTTATGTAATTGGAACAGGTATCTTAAAGTGGTGTGTATCCATCTCTGGATATCCAAGCGGGTAAATATAAAAGATGCAGATTTTTACATTATAGGGACTTGCATGTACAAACTGGGTTTGTATTCATGTGGTGTTCCAACAATTAGGACGTCTTCAGAGTGAATACAGAGAATAGCCCTTAAAGCTCAGAACATTGTAGTAGTTGTTTTGCTGTTTTCTTTTATTTAAAAAATGTTTGGCTCAGAATTGTGGAACATGTTCTTGGGTTTAAACCCATCACCATTCTTAATGCCTAGCTCTTGTGTTGGTGTTTGGCTTTTACAGATGAACTTGAGAAGCAACCAACACACCGATCTGCACCGAGACTGTTTTTTGGATTTCTGGCGGGATACACAATTGCTATAACTGGCCACCGAAAGGGTGCCGTCATCAATATGACCACTGAAGAGGTACAGACAGCAGAAAAGGCCAAGGACGGAGCACGCATAATCCGCGCAAGTATGGGCATGCTAGTGTGTGTTTATACAAAATAAAAAAATTTAAAAAGTAAGAAAGTCGAGTCATGGCTCTTGATTCAATAGGTCAAACAGCACAAGACCCAAAGGTACTTTGGCCAAGCTGTTATACCCCTCAAATCAGATGAGTATGCCTGGTTTGAACATTACATACAACTTTGGAAATATGTTGATGGCGGCTCGGAGGCATCTACGTTTTTTCACTCTTCCTCTGGAGGTGTCCACTTGAAACTGGGTGAATATTTTAAGGAGGCCTGGGAAGGCATAGATTTAGGAGTGGCACCCAGTTTCAATATGCTGCGTTCCTCCGTTGCCACTTATGTGAGGGAACTTCTAATTTGTTTTTTTTTTTGTTTTTTTTTAATGGTCTAGAATAGTGAAGAGTGCATATTCTGATTTCTTTATTCTACCAGGCCAAGCGGCAACTGGGATCAAAGACCTATAAGAAAGTGGCAACTTTTATGTGCCATGACAAACATACAGCTAAAAGGTTTTATCAAGGTTGGTTCCATTAAATTAATAGCAGACCTATTATGTCATGGGGGCTATCGGATTGTATTAATTTTCCCTAATGTTTTGCACAGCTGAGGAACTGGCGGAAGAGGTTCTCCGCAGCAGACATTTATCCGTTTTGGCTGTTTCAACATATGCAGCAAAGAAAAGGAGCAAGGAGTCAAAAAAAGCATCTCGCCACGATGTGGAGTCAGTCTCCACTTCAGGGGAAAAAAGCAAGGAAGAAGAGGTCCTGGATAGTTCATCACCAGAGGAGCCTATGAGGGGAAAAAAAAAAAGCACATTAAATTTTAATTTTGTGAAGCTGCTTTGAGACACTGACCTTGTTGAGTGCTGTATAAATAACATTGAATTGAATATTAACAAGACATGACTGACCACGGACCAATGGGTCATCAAGCCCAAATGAACAAGTGTTTTTTTTTTTGGTTTGTTTATTTGTTTTAACAGAAAGTATGCTTGTCTGCTGAGGAGGGTGCACGTCTTGGGAAAACCAGTGATGGGGTCACAAACCCTGTCCGGGAGTTGAACCCGGACCCTAAGGTGATAGTGCTGACCACTAAGCCCTAATGCTGCCTGTTTTAACTTATGTAAATTCAGAATAAAAATCTAATTTTTACATTTATGAAGTGATTTCTATAAAGTAACAATATGCATTATAACATAGACATTACAGCACAGTGAAATTCCTTCTTCGCATATCCCAGCGTAACTGGGGTCAGAGCGCAGGGTACAGCACCCCTAAGGGCCTTGCTCAAAGCACCAACAATGGCAACCTGGCTGAGCTGTTAATTGAACTGCCGATCTTCCAATCAGTAACTCAGTGCCTTAGCCCTCTGAGCCACCACTGCCCTAAAAGCACTATACAAAATGTAAAAATCTTTTCATCCAAAATTCATTTCAACTTTTTTTAAAGAAACGGCTAGTGAGCTCAAGTGAAGATGATGGGAAACCCACATCAGCTTATTCAGAAAATGACTCGGAAGAGGAGCAAGAGAGACAAATGGTTCTAAAGGAGGATGAGGGGAAAATTGTTGCCAGTCTCGTCCTACAACAAAAGGTGAGTTTTTAATATTTTTAATATGTTAAGAGCTGGTAAATTGGTAGGTACAGTCCATATTTCAGTTTGATTTAGTCCTAAGTATTAACACAACTGGGCGGTATTGACAGGGAAAGAAAAATAGACCAGCTCCACATCAACTACATGCAGCGATAGTTCCAGTGGATCCGGTGACTCTAAAATCTCCAAAGGTATGTGAGTAATGAGATGTGTACTTAAAAAAAATGTATAATTCAAACAAACATGTATATTGTTTAGAATTTGGGACTTTGCCATTGTTGGTGATACAAGATTTGTGTGCATGTCATCAAATCCAGGTATCAATGAGTAATCTGTAGAATGCTTAACCAAATTCTTTCATCTTCCCCACAGAAACACAGGATCGCTGTTCAAGTCCCTCCTGGTGTAAGAGCACCCTAGTTTATCCAGTTAGAAGTAGATCAGGAACACAAACTAATTGTGAGCTCTTCATTGGATCTGTCACAGTGTCTTTGAAAAGCCATGCAAAGTTCTCAACATTATGTTTGTCAGCAATGACTTAACAACAGCAAAGCGAATGCTGACAAACAGAGAAAGTGTCTACAAAAAAGCTGTGTGTCCCTCTGCTGTACAAACCAGAATAACAACAATTGGTAATGTTAACTTTTGATTTATTAACCAACCTTTTAATAATTAATTTAATAACCCTTCACTGGTGCTTCAGTTGGGTTTGGAAACGCACCTCAAACAGTAATTAATTAGTGATGATGTAAATCCAACTGGTGGTTTAATAGTGGAAAGAATTATCTGACTTGGGTATAAAATCATTATTGGGTTATGGAAGAAATGTCACCTATTTTGACAAATGTAAGTACTTTTAACACTTCATTCAGCAGGCATTCAAGATTTGATGCAAGTTAGTTTGTTTGCTTTGATTTCAGATAAGAGGGTCCTCCCTCCACTATGTGGATTAATAGGACAAATGCATGTTATTGGGGATAAAATGGGACGGTTGCATCAGAAAGGGCATCCAGCATAAGACCTGTGCCAAGTTGTGTGGATAAGTTGGTCCACTGTGTTGAGAAAGACCAACAACAAAAGAAAAAAAAGTCATAGCATATTAAGGTACAATTGGACAGTGAATTGCTCCAAAACTAACACGTCCTAAATAATAGTTCCATGAAGGACAATCTATTCAGAGCCCTCTTGATCTCCAAATAAGATGGCAGCAAAGGCCCATATCTCACAAAGCATTGATGGCCACACCCCCAAAGTATGTCCCTGTGTCTTTTAATATTTATAGTGTACTTCTGTATATAATTTAAAGGAAGTTTTTTCAAAAGCTCTTTATAAACATATTCAACATTACATAGATAAAATGGTCCTTTTTCGATTACATCTTTTACTTTTTCCAACAGGGTATTCACAGCCTAACACCAGTGGACACAGACACCCTGAATCTTCACAGACCTGTGAAAACATGTTAAAGCGTAGGTGCTATCGGTGCTCAATAGTCTCATGTGTGGCCGCTGGAATAATGCGCAGTAGACCAACAAATTAAATTGTTTTGTTCCAATTAACAATGTATATTTACTGTTAATTTTTATGTGGAAGAAGAGTAAATAATAGGATAAGTAAAACAAAATTTTAGAGCCAATCTTTTCCCAGAAATGGAAAAATATTAACACAAGGCTATTATGATGTACATTAACACAACAATATCAATAATCCGAAGAAATAAACAAATGTAAAATATCACTATGGTCTGTAGTATAATAAAAATAAATAAATAAAAAACAGCCGGGAAGGAAAATATGGCAGTGGAAGTTCTAAAAGAAAAATAACATACAACATGCCCTTGGCTTTAACTACATCATTGGCAAAAACCAAAAACAGTAAATGACATTGTACAGTTCACTTACTTTCCAACCTCAGTCTTAACACACACCCCAATAGGCCAAACACACCTGGGGAAACTAGTATAGCTTTCACGCCCCTACATGAAAATCAACAACTTTAAAATGAATGCTTTTAAAAACTATTTTTAGAGAAACAAACACACATAGCATGTTTAAGGCATTTTACAGAAATATGAATCCGAGACCACTGATCCGATATGTAGCTTACACTATGCTAACAGTGGTACCCATTAATCTTTCACTCACACAAATTACTGCAAAAATACATCAGCATAACAAAGAAACCCAGTTACAAGAGACTCGCAATCCTTTCCAAACATTTTGATTTACGTTAAAAATGGATTATAGTGGATGATTTTTTTTTTTTTTTTTTACCTGGAAAACGCTACAGGTGAAACCTCTCAGCACATTAACTTCCTGGTTTCCATTCGAGTAACACGCGCGCGTGATGACGTCATCTAGTCTCTCTTAAAGGGCCCTGTACCCATTTTCACCCTAAAGCACAACATGAAGAGTACAGGCATTCAATGCCCCTTTAACTACCACCCGGTTACACATGAAAAAATCTACTTCCTTAAATAAGGTCGGATTGTTGCAGGGTTTGATGGTGCAAGTGCAGGAACAATTTTAAAGCCGTTTAGATATTTTGAGATATGAAACAGCAAAATGTAAATAACTTCAGTACATAACTGAAGCAAACTTCAGGCTTCATGACCATGATCATCACTATCAATGTGGTAATCCATACCAGCAACACAATGAGACTTCTGATGTTATATATATATATATAACATCAGAAGTCTCATTTATTACTATTTTTTTTTTATTGCCATCCCTGATATGCATTTCCACTTAATACGATCCAATTTGCTTCTCTCCTTCGCAGTTTTGTTTTTATTATTGAGATATAAGCTAAACTTATATTTCACAAGTCAGGAGGTGTTTTCCTAATGTCTACATATTCTAAATTTTTTTTACAGTGATTTACTGTATTAATAATTAACTCTACTTTTGTGCAGGTGAGGTAAGGCACAATGAACATCAACAAGGATCAGGAAGATCAGGAAGGAGACTACCAGGGTTATCACCTATGGCCTCAGCTTCCAGCACAAGCAGTAAGTAATGCTTTAAATTGGTGCATTTTGTTCTGCATAATGAATCTTGCATTACTCCTGTCTATATGAAAATTATGATTCTTCAATATATAATACTTGGAATTCCTTCCAGTTGAAGTTAGAGAAAGTCCTCACAATATGCACATACAAGAACTTTGATTCTGTCTCTCGGTAGCCCTCCAAACATTACTTGGTCTCCAGTAAAAGACGTATAGACAATATTTAAATGACAACTACAGACAGTATCGGAATGACAGCTAAGCATAATTTAAGCATAACTTAAGTCACTTAGTGGCTCAGGTTTGCTATGTTAAAGTTACCAACCATAATATAAGCCAATAATAAAGCCAATTCAATAATGTAACCTTTTTTTGATCACTTTGATGAATTTTATAATATAATTTTGTGTAGACACATAATACATATAATAATGCAATTTGTCTTACAGGGTCATGCAACGAACAGCCATCTGTCAGAAGGAGAATTCCGGAAAACTTTCCAGGCGTTCAAGGAGAACCGAAAGAGGCATTGTGTTTTTTTTTTTGTCATTTATATGATGAGTTTATTTATTTTATTTATTTTTTTTTTTTNGGGGGGGGGGGGTCACAGTTATGGAACTGTTCATTCATTAAGGTGTCTTTGCTTACCATAATTAATTTTAAATTATTTTTTTCACACTTGTCTTTAATTTCTATATAGTAATGTCTCCAGTCCCAAAAAGAGGACACAGTCCCAGCCCAGCCCAGTCCCAGAGGACACCCCAATGTATGTGAGAATCTTGCAGTTCCATCTTATTGTATGCATTAATGACAGCACAGCCTAATATGTAAACACATATATACACTGGAGATGCAAGGGGACTGGTCTAGCCACTAAGTATTACACTGTGAAGTGGAAATTTAAATGGCAGCCTTATTACTTCACGATTTAAAAAGATTTAGACCAGGTGTAGATTGTTTTCCAGCTTTTCCTGACCTTGCAACTTCTGAGTGACGGAACACACCTGATCAATTATTAATCGGCATTCAGTGGGTCAGGTATAGTTGGAAAGCAAGCAGGGGCGTGGCACTCGATGACCAGGGTAGGATACCTTGGATTTAGTTATTGTTAACGAAAATATGGCTACAATACTTGTCTAGGTGGTATTCTACTAATTCTAATTATTCTAATTCAGACTCTAAGAAGTCTAAATGTTTGTTACATCCACAAAGTAGTTAAAATTATACAACATGGGTTGCTGTGTTTTCTTTCTTTATTTTATTTTTGTCTGTATGTGCGGTGAAACAATAATTTTGTCTTGCTTCTTGACAGTTGCATCCCGGAGAGAGCAAAGAAGCGAGGGTACGAATGTATGTTAATGGTCAGCCATGAGCTTGTCCTATCAAAATTTGGTTTTGCAATTTTTACATTTTGAAATGGGTAGCACCAGACCCTCAAGAAGTGCTTACCCCATGTGAACAGCAAGTAAGTAATATTATATGTGGTGTGTTTAAAAGACTAGCTGGTAAAATAAAATGCATATCAAAGCTAAGTCAGTAAGCATTCAAAGTTTGCTGCCAATGTTTGTTAGAACTACAGAGAAACAAGACTGCTAAATGATTTATAGTTAAACTGCCAAGTCTAATGTCCTGCATAAACACAAAAAGTGACATCAAGCGTCACATTAAGAAATTTAAGTAGTAATTTGTAGAGGTTTGTGAACATATGAATGTACTGATTTTTCTTCCAGGATTCCAACGGAAGCTTTTTGCGATGTTGATTGACTCGAGGAACTTCACAGAGTAGCTTCACAGAGGACCCTGGCAATTCCTCATCATCAATAAAGAGATTGGATTCAGAGAGTTACCTGAAATCCTTTGAAGAGTCCATCAAAGATGAGGAAAATAAGTCGATCTGCGTATGTTTTAAATGTGAAAAAAGGAATGTCTGGCACCAACAACCATGCCACGCTCAAAATTGCTTAAATCACCTTTCTTTTCTATTCTGACATTCAGTTTAGAGTTCAGGAGATTGTCTTGACCAGGACCACACCCCTAAATGCATTGAAGCAACTGCGATGTGATTGGTTGATTAGATAATTGCATTAATGAGCAATTGAGCAGGTGTTTCTAATAATCCTTTAGGTGAGTGTAATTCAAGGTATTTTTGGCCTTATGACATGTGGAAAATCTATTGTTCCTTGTTGTCTCTTATTCATGCCATTTTTATTGGTATCTATTATCTATTCAAGGAATATTGTCTAAAAGACCACAGAATTGTTCTTTTCACTTTGACACAGTTACACACCTAGTTATGGGACTTTCTCAATCACAGTGGTTTTGAAGGGGAAGGGGACGTGCTGTTTTTTTCCCATTAGCCTAGCACACATTTAATGCAGAACATCTTTTATTAACAAAAGATTATTCAACACTAAAATGTAATGTATGTTGATGACTTTTTTTTCTAATGCTTTGTTAATAAAACTGCTAAAATCTTGCTCCATAATGTATTTTTAATGTAGTTGTAGGATCATAAAGATTTTTTTCAAAATAAGTGCATGTCATTTACTTACAATTTTGCTTTTTTCCCTCGTTTTTTTTTTTTTTTTAAATATTCACTTCCCTCAGACGTGGTGAAAAGATGGAGCCCAAATGCTACTGACTCGGAGATTGAGGTGGCAATGACAGAACATCTAAAACATGCTCCAGGAAGAGCTGGGGGGTGGCGGATATTAGAAATGAGTCATACTGTAAACAGCTGACAGCCATAATTCGAGTGTTCTTGTTCTTGTTGTTTACCTGGTATTAGAATTAATCATGTTGTACTATATATTTTTTATAGTAGCTCTTAAATAAATGAAAGCCTTTGTTTAAAAATGTTATATAATTTAATATTTTTCATATATACACACTTTCCCTTATTTGTTTAATATTGTTTTGTTCATGTTTTGTAATGTAAATGTTGATTAAACATTTTATAGACGTTCAGGTCTGATTTTATGGGTCTGATTTTCTGGGACTGATTTTAGACTTTATTTGAACCTTTATGTTCTGATGTGCCTAAATATCTAACCAACTGCGGTTCACAATAATGTTACACAAGAGGGACGTGATTTTTTTATATGCATGGTCATAAATACACTGACATTATGCAGCAACACATCTTAAAAACATCCAGACGACGTCCAGAAAAGATGCAGAAAAGACGTCAAGTTCACAGCAAGTTAACGTCATAGACGTCCGTTCAACTTTCATTTTGGAACTATTTTTCAACCAAGACGGGACTGTCGGAGGGACGTCATTTCAACGGTCATCAAACGACCAAATGTTTGCTGGGTCCAAATGTTACAGAAACTGGTCAGTTATATTAATCACATAATGCACGTCGTTTATTGTAGGCTATATCTGTCATAGAGATCAATCTCTCTCTCTCACACACGCCGCCGCGTGCAGGCACACGCACACACAAGCTCCACGAGTTGTTTAGTAATATCAGATTTATTTATATATGGCTTTTAACGGGTTACTATCGCAAAGCAGCTTTACACAATTAAAAAACAATTAGAGAAATGAGAATGAAATGTGTGAGGAAATATGCATGAATCAAAATGATCAGAGTGACCCTAAGGAGGGGTAAAAACTCTGAGTTTCGCTTCCAAGCTTAACTTTGCAGAAGTTTCGGCTTCATGGTCTCCCCACTGACATTGGGGAGACCATGAAGACATCGGAAGGACTTTTGCACGTTTTACATGCACCAGGGCTACCCCTAGTCTGTCATCAGATTACATCCCCAATCCAATGGACTCGCTGATGCATGAACACTCGAGATGCTACCACCTGGAGCAAGTTCCTCCCATCGGTTGAGTATGCGTACAACTCCGAACCATCTGCTTCCACTGGGCTGTCTCCATTTTTGGGCTACCAGCAAATACTGTTCCTAGCACAAGAGGAGGAGGTGGACATCCCATTTGCATAAACACTTTATTCATACTGTAAACGGATATGGTCACTAGCAAGATAAACACTGCCACGATCCGCCAAGATATTGTAGGGACTGGCAGGCCCCCTCAAAGAGGACTGCTGAAAGAGGAAAACACAGCTCACAACATCAGCAAATAAGGAAAGAAATGGTTACTCTTTCCCAACTCAGATGGTGCAGATCTGCAAAAACAACTGAGAACACCATCTCACATCTCCACTCAAAACGGTGTAGAGCAGCACAAGTGCCTTGAATAGGGAAGCTTCACAAAATTTGGCAGTTGCTGACCCCCCCCGGAATGCATTTCCTCTGGGCCCCAGAGCAGAGAACATACAAAGCTTTAGGGACCTGTACTATGTTAATCAGTTAAAGTATGCCACTAGGGCAGTTATAAAATCATATAGGTATGTGCATGTAGAATGTATGATGTCTTTGTGTTGTGTTCAACATGTTTATTATAAACTTATGGAGTGTAATCAACCTGTACAGCCCTTGCTATAGACAAAGGTATGAATGGGTATGCAAGACATGGGACTATGTTGTACACTTTACCTAAATTACTACAATTCCMCTGAGATGGACTCCCATGTGACAGGTCAAAGCGCAGATTAATGTATGCACAAAARTGAGGAACCATGTAGCTACGYCCGCAATCATCTCTGATTGGAACAAACGGCTGTGGGACAGATCTGCACCATGASATTAAAAACCTAAGGTCTGWGCAGCCTCAACACGTTTTTTCCTTCCGTCTGAAGGAAACAAGCGGACCTCTCTTTCTCTGCTCTCAACCAACGCCTTTGACTTCTGACATGCGCCACCCAGCAATCGAAGACTCTGCTCTCCTCGACTTTGGCATGAACGCAGACGCCACTTGAACGCCACCTTCGT